>JAOEHY010025820.1:21486-67543 GCA_025447955.1 Psilopsiagon aurifrons
AGTGAGGTCTCACGAGAGCAGAGTAGAGGGGCAGGATCACCTCCCTCGACCTGCTAGTCACACTCCTTTTGATGCAGGCCAGGATACGGTAGTTTTTTGGGCTGCAAGTGCACACTGCCGGCTCATGTTCATTTTCTCCTTAACCAACACCCTCACGTCCTTCTCCACAGGGCTGCTCTGAATCTCTTCTCTGCCCAACCTGTAGCTGTGCCTGGGATTGCTCTGACCCAGGTGTAGTACCTTGAACTTGGTATGGTTAGCAAGACTTTCATCTGCTACTCCATTTCTAGGAGCAACTACTCCATTTCTAGGAGCAAACATTGCTAAGGATTAATCTCACAAACTCTCCATACAAAAAACAATATACTACAGAAGAATTTTGTGCATGAATGATTTGAAGAACTGAACTTGTAATGGGAAAGAGGAAAGACTAACAGTGGATTCATTTAAGGCTTTATTGCGTAGAGTTTTAGAAGGTCTTTATTTTATGTTTCGTTTGTATATATCAAAGGTTGAATAAATCTTAAGAATTGCTTCAGCAATATGGGTTTATGTCACAGGTCTATTTTCAAACCTATTCTTAACAGAGGGGGTGACAAGTAACCATGCATCACCCAGTTACGAAAATTACCATAAGATCCATCCCACCATTTGTTTTATTTGTATATAGTTGGGTTAAAATCAAACACAAATACTGGCAATGGGGGTAAGTGAAAGGTTGTTTCTGACGACTTTACAACACCCAGACTAGCATTAACTTGAATAAGATGTTTCACCAGATACTCATGCATCCTAAAGTTTTATCACTAGATGAAGCGGAAACTCAATGCTTCTTAGAAGAAGTGGTCCGTGAAATCAGATTTGCAATGCAAAAATTTATGGTCCCCTTTGTAGTGAAAGCCTGTGACATGTTATCTCACTTTAAGTAACCAGTGCCAGATATGCAACTTTTGTTATCAAGTTACTGTCTCCCAGAAACGCATTTTTGGCTCTTTCAGCTGGTCTAAAGACCTGTTTTAGACTATGATGGTGGCAGCTAATTTTTCTAGTAAAAATTATAAGATAAATGTAAACCTCTACATAAGTGTTGTATATTCTAACACACATTCAGAGGAAGTATGGGGAGAGGTTCCTACAGCTAAACACAATCTCAAAAAATTCTTCCATATGTGGAAAAAACGGCAAAGCTAACATATAAATATAGATATATATAAATACACACACACTGCACAGTATGTATACATTTATATCACATTCATTAAACCTCAAAACATAAAATAAATTCATTTCTGTAAGCAAAGGAGAGGTATAACTTTTCAATATACAAAATCCATCTTCTGGAGGTACCATAGACAGCAAAACCTATTTTCTATTTTTACTTTTAATACAGTTCCAGTTTAGCTGGTCTTTTAGTCAAATTACAAATTTAATATAATTGAGAGGTATATGAAAAATCATCTGGCTACACTATAATTACAATTAAGAGGTAGGAATACCAAAAGCATTAACAAATCTTGCAAGCTTCTATTGGCTTTTACTTACAGTAAGAAATTTTGAGTAGAGCATAATTTTTGTTAACTGTAAACTTGTATATCAAAATCAAGAAACAGGGTATCCCTGAAAGATAAATTCAAACTCGAGAGTACACCCTTCCAAATTTCCAGGATCTTTGTTTTGTTCCATCAAAACCACAATGCAATCTGCAATGAAATTTAGGTTTGAAACCAATCATATTATCCTCAAAATCTGGGCAATTTTCTGCAGAAGACTACTTCAGTTCTCTTTTTAGGGTAGACAGAAATACTCAGATAGATGTCAGAGTGAGAAAAAATCCTATCTACTGTGATAAGCATATGATAACACTTACTGACTTTTGTGAAAACCTGAGACAGAATTTTTATCCCCATTAAAAAAGTTTTTGCCATTCAGTGTTTTTTAATAAACAGTATAGCTATTATAATGGCGTAAAATTTAATCAGGAAATTGACCTTTTACTGGTGACCAAGATACAGATAGGATTTTATTGCATTCAGTTCAACAAGTCTGAACAATGTGTGATATGAATCACAGGTTCTTTGTTCCAGGGAAAGAGTATGTGTAGCGAAAATGAAAAATCAGGAAATACTTAAAAATGTGAAACCATTTATATTTGCACTGCACTCTTGACATCTCAAAAGACTAATTTAGCACAATATTACTTATTTACAGTGGATATGGCTGGGATTGTTTATACTGAATGTACCATCAAGCAAACCTTGCCCTGCCCAAATTCCTAAATTAAATAAATCCATGTGACTCCAATGAGCTTAGTGCAGGCTCAGCACTGTGCTAATGCAATTGCGTGCTTCCTTGCAGCTTCAGGCACCAGCAGAACAAGTTCACAAACATTTAATGAACAGACAAGGGCAAGCTCACACCTGCCCAAATACAACTTGTAAACAAGCAGGATAAAGAAATACACAAAAAACTAAACAAAATCTGGGTCAGCTATAACATAGCAGTACTTTTATATACTAAAATGTCACTGGTGCTTTGGGCTTTCCCTTATTTCTGTTTCTTCTTTCCCGAACAATTACAGGACAAAGTTTTAGTATTGCAGAAAACTTCCAAACATGATATTTCAGTTTTCCAGATATTGAACTTCTGCTTAGACTCAATGTTCCACTCACAGTCTAAAGCAGTTTGAAGAATTTTATGCTTTTCAAATAACCATGGTTATTTGATGATACAGCTGATGAACAAATAACCATGGTAATTTGAATAAGCTAAAATAATCTGTTTTGGTTTATGTTTGTCCTCCTTTTGTGTTGTTTGTTTTTGTGTTCTTTTTTAAAGACAAATCCCAGTTTCAATATTCCTAAGGCGAACTCAGGAGGTTGAGGTTGGCAATTTTCCAGTATTGCCACAGAACATAAGGCATTATGCTAACAGCCAAGGCTGCCAAAATACACAAAGTAGCATGCACTCCTTTCCCCTAAAATTACATATGGATCAATACAGTGATTTGCAGATCAGGATCCAGACACTAAAATAATAACTGTTGTTTGGCTGTCCTGTAGCTCTGATTTCAAAGTCAGCTACCTCAAACAAAATTCCATCTGATCTGTTCAGTTTTTCAGATATTGTCTTTCAGCAACTCCAAGGATATTTAGCAGTTCTAGCTGATGAACAAAGGCCTGTTGCCAAGACCTGTCACCACTTTACAAATCAATAAACACTTTCTTTTGAGAGCGCATGGTCTTCTTCAAAATGTTACACTTTTTGTGGCATACTCCACCTTCGCAACAGTCAGACTGTTGTCAAGTTTCATGCATTGTTGCATATGATTTATTTTCTCAAATGAATGAGTTTTTAGCATACTTTAAATAATATCTTTAAACCAACATGTATTTAATGCTAAGATAGGTACCAGTTGGTTCTTTAAAAGTTGGTTTTCTGACTGAAGAGGTGGCAGTAGGGGAAGCTTCACAGATACACACTGCTCCATTACTGTCCTAATAAGGGTAACTTTTCCTTTAGGTGAGAGGATAGTTCAGAAACTTCAACTACCTTTTAAGCCTCTCTGCTGAGATTTCAGAGTAAATGGAAAATTTGACGGTGAGTTTGCAACACGTTACTTCTAAACAACACCACCTTGTAGAAGGGCCATCAAAAATGTTTTAAGTTGGAACAAAATCTATACATAGAATGGATTAAAAGAGGTAAAAAGGATATGCTATATGCTTAAACACCATGTGACATTCCATCCTCAATTGAAGTTTTTAAGAACAGGGACAACATTTAGGAAAGCAGCCACCTCCTACAGCCTTATGGCATACCCTATGATATTCATATTTGTCTGAACAGCAGATTTTTCTTATGAGAATATCATCTCTCATCATAAAGCAAACTTAAAACACATTTGTAGCCTTGGCGACCATGACGAAAGGCATTCAGCTTTGACTCAACTACAGCTTAGGAATTGAGAAAACTGTTACGATAGGAGAAACACATTTTATGTCTTTAAAAATCTCCAATACTATGGGAAGTAATAAGATTTGATCATTTTTATAAGCATCAAGACTAGAAATAAAGTCCTAAAGTATGAAAATTCTTTAGATTGTTACATCTTCAGTCTTCTACTGTGGGAGTGCAGAATCAAATTCCTCCATATGCCCTCTCAAATAGCATAACATCCTGTTAAAAAGGTCATCAGACTCATTTAAGTATATCCTCCACACATCTATGTCTTAGATTACCTACACAACTTCTTATGTCTCTTTTTTATATACAGACACTTCTTTTAATTTAAAAAATGAAGTACACTTTTTTACTATGCAGTCTATAAGCAGCAACTTAAACTAAGGACCTTTCAATCACATATCAATGATCTTACGAACTTGAACAAGAAAGTCCTGGGTGATAGCAATAGAATGCTATTTGTTTTGTGGAGACCATCCTAGAGTCAGAGATTTGTCATATGTGCCCATAAATTAATGACTGTTTCAGAGATAGCAAGGAATGTAAAATGCCCACAGAAATTTAATAGTAAGTGAATACAGGTGACTAGAGCTTGAGGCTCAGAATGGGATACATATATTGAGGGTCAGTAAGGCTTCTGATTAGAAAACCAAAGGGAATGAGACATCTCAATTTGACCAGAGCTGTGGCTAGAAAGATAGAATTCCCTGTTGGTTAGTAACTTACAGGCCTGTTAAGATACTGAAAGTGCATGAAAAAAAATTACAAAAGGACTGCAGTATAGTAAGGCAGCTCTGGCAGGAAATAATATAAATGTGCTGATTCCTATCAACTTTAAACAGTAATAGCAATTTGCTTCAGGAGCACACAGTCACTTGAGTGACACAAACAGGCGCTTCCTTCAAAACATCTTCAATACAAGCAAGTATTGAAAGATGATGTGGGCAACTGAGGCCAGGAGAAAGTGTTCTTAAGGAAAACAAGTAGAAAAAAACATATAAAGGTGAGAAATAAGAGAGGCAGGGAGTTGGACAGCAGGCTTTGGGATGAAGTCTATGCTATCGGGTAGGACAGCTTCTAGATCTGGAAATACAAGTTTATGCAGCCATGTTAGCCGATTTTTGGTTTTGTGGGTTTTGATTTTGTGTTTTGTTTTGTTTTCTTCTTGTGTTCCAGGTAGATCTTGGATGCAATGGTCTAGATTAGATTACTGTAATGCACTATGGCTATGTATTACAACTCCTTGGAAGCTCTAGCTAGTACAGACTGCTTATTAAACTCATTTTCAAGCTAGAAGTATTACATCCACACTCCAGGATGCATGCTGACTGCCTGAATGTTTCCAGGTGGAACTTAAGAAAGATCGCCAACCCTCAAGCCAAAACTGAAGTAAATAAATTTAAGTTTCTACTGTAAATCTGCAAAATTATCTTTTTCCCCAAGTTTTTTTAATGTTAGCAAAAATGGTTAGTATTGAAAATGTTATTGACATGGCAGCACTCAATCCCCAGAAATATATTTGTATCAAATAAAAATCAGATGCACCAACATAACAAGGGAACACATCATGACTCATTGCAACATGACCATGTGCATATGCAGAGAAGAGCCAGAGTCTTCCTACTGCTTGTGAAGTTTTCTTACATCTTCCCCAGAGTTTAAGTCCAGACATACAAGGGCAAAATAGAAGACTGTCAACCTATACCTCACCTTAAACAGAAAAGTAGAGAGGAAATAAAGGCAAGAAGTGGCTGGGCACTTGGCTCCCTAGAACAACTAGGAGACCTAAACACATCCATTACATCTGAAAAATGTGCCTGACTAGCTCCTTCAAGGGAAGTCAGAGATCCTATAATTTACTACGTCCAGAACCATGCTGCCTATAAAAGACTGTTACTATTAAGCAACAGTTATAAGGAAAATATGATAATTTAAACAAAATAGCAATACCCAAACCAAACAGCACCATGTAAAAACCAGGCATATCTCAAGCAGGATATGTGTGTATATTTCTTCCAAGAGACTGGTGGCATACCATTCTCTTTAAAGGAGTGTAGACTTACAGTAGCATATATAGCATTTTACATCACTGAGAAATGTCTTATTTTTCGTTACAAATACGTGCTCAAATGCACATGCATATTACTTTGACAGCCATACATAAAAACATACACGTATTTCTCTAACATAAATGTAGCATATACATTAGAACATTCAGTATTATCCATAGAAATGAGTAATGTTTCAAAATTAATACTATACATTGAATCATCCCTTTCCCTCCAGAATTTTTGATAAAACTTTCAAATACCCTCCCTAGCATTCACTAAATTAAATGGCATTTATGTTGTAATATGCACCACTTTCTTGTACCCTTAGAAAATTCAAAAAGCCCTCTGACAATTTGCAACTTCCCTATTTTCTCAGTTTATTCTGTGGTTTCAAACCTGTAGCAGTATGTTAGATTATGGACACATATCTAGATTTTATGTGTAAAACACAATTGAATGGGAAATATAGGTTTGTATTACACATGGCAAACTAATTGCTGTAAAAAAGAATGTTGTATGAAATGATGAATAACACAACACAGAAAGTACAAAAAGAAAACAAAAAACCCCTGATTGAAAAATGCAACCTAAAGCAATGGCCACAGTTCACTCATGATTATCATTGGCAGTCCTGTTCTCAAAGATTATTTCAGCAAGGATTTTGCTTTGGATCTCCTATTTCCATGCTTTAAAAGCAAACATTTGCTGGGCTAATCCATTTTTCAAAGAGTCTGGAAATTTAGGGATGGCAGTACTTCAGAAGAACACCTATGCCCAGTGCACTAACACAAGGTAAAATAAAGTTATTATCACGTGCTACAGATATTCGCCTAACCTGTTCTTAAAAATCTACAAGAAAGGAGCCTCTGTTACACCTATATGACCACATTTTCTTCCCATTTGCAGATTTATTAGACTTCATAGTGAAAAAGTTTCTTCTTTTTTTAATAACTAACCTAGTGATTTTTGGTAAAATTGTATTTACCATGCCTACTCTTTCTCCGGTAGGCACTGGAATACAATTGATCACAGTTTTCTTTACAACATTTTATGCATTAGAAGACTTATGCCTCCTCTTTAGGACTTTCTAGACTAAACAAACCCAGTTCCTTAAGCCTTCCTCATAGGTCATGTTCTCTAAAGCCCCTATAATTCTTGTTGCTCTCCTTTGGTCCCTTTCTAATTTGTCCATCTTTCTCTAGGGTACAGTGACTGAAACTGTATACAGCTTTACATATGAGGTCGCACCACTGCTTGAAAGAACAGAATAATTGCTTTCTGCTTCTTTTCCAGTATCACATCTATCCCAGAATTATATACAACTTCATTGCAATGGTATTGCACTGTGCAATCCAGATTCCTTTTTTCATGCTACTGCCTCATCAGTGTATGCAATTTCTCCCTAGTAAATGGAATCGTCTTTTCTGAATTTCAGATTATTTATTCTAGACTTTCTCTCTAGTTTATTGAGACTGGAGCAGATTAGTGAGAAGTTTAACTGCTCCTACTATGCTGAAAGCCTCTTGCAGCTTGGTTCTTTATCAGCAATATTCATGTTTTCTTCTATTTCATCACTGAAATGATTTCTAAAAGAATACTCTGCAGCAGCAGATAAAGAACAGACCTCTTCAGAACCCTGCTGTAACCATCCCAACTGTCTGACAATGAGTAATGGAAAATTTGCCTGTAGCATGTTATTTGTATCAGTTGCATAGCCATCTCATGGTGGTTTCATAATTAATTAAAATAGTATTACTTCTACAGTTTTTATAATGTAATGCATTTTACATTGATTACATTATGAATTCATGTATTTATCTGTATATTACAAATATATAGCGGGACAGCATTATAGGCTTTATGAATGCAAAGAATGTAACAGCTACCACTTCCTTCTTTAGCTGCAAAGCCAGTAACCCTATCAAAGGAAATTAGATTTGCTTGACATAATTTGTCCTTGATAAATACAGGCAGACTAAATATAGGATGGGTATGCTATGTAACAGCCATCTAGACTTGCATTCTGTTCTAGAGTGGCCTAAAGCTGTCACTAGGAAAAAGCACAAGAATAAAGTGACTACATAGTGAAAAAAAATCTCGTATCTTCAAAAAAGTAACATAAAAATAGTTTATCTGGACTAGGATAGGACCCGCCAGTTGATGATTAAGAAAGAGGATAAAGGCAGAGCAAGTATAAAGTGATCTGACACACACTGAGTTGACTGGGTAGACAATGTCATACAGTCTGATACAAACATCAAGCTACTGAAAATGAACAATAAAAAGACTATTGGCTTTCTACTGATTCACTGATTGATAATTTATTCCATAACTTTCCAGGGTCTAAAATAAAAACACTCATAGATCCCCATACATTTTATATATAAAAATGAGAGTTGTTTGCTTCCCTTTAGCCCCCAAAGATTTCCTATATCCTATGTAAGAGTTGCTGAATATAATATTAAATAGTTTAGAGTAAAACTGAAAATATTATTACTAGTAAATACTAGTAAAATAGATAGTATTTCATGTGCCCTATCTTTATTCATATACTCATTTCCATCAATCATAAAATTTCTTAATTTTTTTAAGCTCTTCAAGATGTTTTGATACATACTTTTATTATGCTTTTTATCTGTTCTCTTCCCTGAATAACCCATTATGGTGCATTACAAAGTGCCTCCTTCACTAAATGTTAGCTTGCTTACATTGTCTTGTCCCTCAAATTTTCTTTACAGGTTCAGATTTCTCAAATTAGTGTCTGAGTTTCTGTAACACAGAGGTTGTCGTTACCTGTTTTTGCACATCTCTTGCCTTTGTTCTATTTTTCTCATTCTATTTCTTGCACAAACCCAAAACCTTTTTTATTTCATTTCATGGTCATCTTCAGACAATTCTGCCTTCTTTTCTAAACTCAGCAAACTCACCTCTGCCAATCAGAAAGAGAACAAAAACCAAGACAGCAAGTCCTTAATATCTTTCTCCACTTTCTGAAAGGAAGAGTTGTTCTTAACATGTTCCAAGCACTTAAAGGATTCTGTGTTCTGTTATTCAGGGGATTTTTGGTTGGGTTTTTTTTCAGTTGGTATCCAGGAAATTGAGTTTTCTAATACTTACCAGTTCCTGTCTTTAGCACAGCTCTTTCAGCTACTCTAAAAAAGCATTATTTGACTCTTTGTCTCTTACTCCTGATCACATAGTCTATCATAAATCCCCATTATAACTTTTTTTTTCTACCCAGACATTCTCAATTTATAAAATAATTTCATAATAACAATGACTCTTCATATAAAAACAATGTTTCATTTTTTCCCAGGGTTCTCTACCTGAAAAGAGTCGCTTCTGTAAACTGTTTTTTCTACTCCAGATAAATACATCTATGGGTAACTTTCCTTCTTGTCCTAATGTGACTGAGCTCTTCCTAGAATTCCTACAGTTTTCAAGTCTTACTCACTGTAGCAGGGTAAAGAACCATAGAGTGAAAAGAAGCCTATCTTAAAATATGAAAGTCATCTTCAGGACAGGCTCCATTGCTAGATGACAAGCTCTTGCAAACCACATTCATTTGAAATGGAATAGTGGCACCCAATATCAGCTGGAAACACAGGGCATGCTGGGAGCATGGCTTACATACATGTTTTGCTTTCAAAATAGAAGTTTGTTTCCTGAAATTCCATCGACTACAGTTTAGCTTCTGTCATTTGTATTTCTTGTGGTTTAGCATTTCATACACACATACATGCATGTACGCAAACATACTAAACATTTTTAAAATAAAACACCTCTGGAATTTGGTTCATCTTGCCTAGTAAAGAACATATCACTTGATTTTAAGCTGTATCTGGTATTTGAAAGCTTCAACAGAAAGATACTTTCAAAAACAGTTTAGAACCACTGTTGTCAATGGGAAATGCTGCATAGGTTTTTCAGCACTAAAGTATTCCCAAAAGTGCATACTTCTGAAATGACTAGCAGTCACTAGTAATCACTAAGTAGGAAATTTTTCACTGATTTCCTACTGAAAGTGTTGAGTTATGAAACATGGAAAATAGCTGCAAACCTTCTGAAGAAAGACAGGGAAGAAAAATATAAGATACTAGACAAAAAGACAAATTGTTTAAACTATTTCAGGGACAGAAATAAACACCACAGCTATTAGCTTCAGTTCAAATAACACATAACTTGCTTAGATTTTCTTTGAAATATTTTTATATTGAAATATCAATATAGTAAACTTATAAAACAGAGGGTAAAAAAAGAGATGACTAACCTGATCTGGAGAGGGTCTGTGGTTGGAGTGTTGTGGCCTCCCAGGAGATCGATGATGGTGGTGATGGTGATGGTGGTGGTAGTGGTGATGGTCATCATCGTAGTTATCTGCCATCAGTTTCATTCTGTTTTGTGTCTGTTTAACATGTAAAGTGAGATGATTCTATTACATGTTGGAATGTATCACTCTAACAGTGTCTTAGGAAGATCTTAGCTCTTTCTTAGCTCCTTTTATTTTATTTTTAGGTGTAAAAACTAACAATAGAAGTCTGGACTGCTGGCTCACAAAGAAAAGGAAACAGAAATAGAAGATCAAGTATGTGAACATATCTTCTGTCTCAGTAGACTGCACAAAGTAGGATTGCACAAAGTAGTCAGAAGAGGATTTTATTTAATTGCATACCAAGATCACCCTGCTAAGTGGTAAGTTAAAAGATAATTAAGTGATAGCGACACAGGCACTCAGAAAAATAACTGATTATGGAACTTGACATGTTGCTGAATGAAAGTAAGTCTTAGATACAGATCTTGAAAAAAAGAGCAACACTTCAGCTACTGTTGTCTACAGATAATAAAACCTATGTTACCATGAGATAACAGGATACATTAGTGCACTTTATCACTATTATAATTATCCCATACCATGAAATACATAGACTGGAATAATTCAAACCTTGCTCATAATATCAAAATATCTTACCAGCAATTGCCCAATGGCAGTGGATGCAGTACTTCTTTTTTCTTTACTTCCAGGACTATCATAGATTGACTTGCCTATGAGAGCAACCCTATATGAAAATCTCCATTAGGAAAAATTCACTAGAAAGAATTTTAATGGAAAACGTAAAACCTCAATTCCCAAATATTAATGTTTGGAGTTTTGCTTTGGTTCTTATTGTTGTTTTGGTTTTGCTTAAGTAGAAAAGAGACTTGAACAAAAGCAAACTAAGTATTCATATTACACAGTATTTAAGGTATAACAAAAACTAATGTGAGGAGAACAATGAACCACAGGAATCACAGGAATCCTGATGTGCCTTTTTAGCCTTTTTCTTTCTCTTTTTTTTTTTTTTTTTAAATTCTCACAATGCTTCTCAAACACTTTATGTGCCCATTAGAAGCATCATATAAAACTGTTTCACAGGACGGGACCTGTAATCAGCTCAAGTAAAAGCAAACAGCCAAAACAAACCCTTAAGTCATTCACAATAACAAGACAGAGGAACAACCATAGATCTGATATGCACATGCTCTAGCCAGTGTCAGACTCTTTCTGAGCATCTTGATGGCACTAAAAGAGCATCTTCTCAGTGTGGTACAGAATAAATGTCCTCCAGAGGTAACATGGTGGATTCCTTTGAATAGGAATTGCTCTGGCACTATATGGTATCATTTCACATTTTTTAATGCTATTTTCTGCACAGTTGGAACCATTTCATTTTCTCCCTTCCAGATAAGAAGATGGAAGCATACAACTGTATGAATTTCAACTATGAATTTCTACTGATTTGGCTAAAAGACAAACTCAATCTAAAACATCATATTTGGTCTGTTTGTCTTTAGATTCAAAGAGGAAGGCCTTTTGAACAAAAGAGTGGAAAAGATGGAGAATTAATAGACAAATAATAACCCACTTACTGTAAACACTGTAATACCCTACCTCTTTGGGGAAGCTCCTAACATTTTATTGTTTTATTTTCTTATCAATGAACAGCCTTAAATTTCCTACCTTTCAACTGTGTTCCATAAAAGAATGCAAAAGTTAAACAAGATGATATATGCAATCCTAAAAGTGTCCCCTGTAATGAGGTGTCAGGGATTAGATGTGTCATGGCATAAGAACTGTAAATGAATGATGTCATCTTTCTAATTTGGTGCTGAAATATAAATAAACTACTTCTAATGTTTCTTCCTTTTTGATGTCAGTTGCAGTAAAATGTGCACAAGAAACGTTAATGCAATAGTAGACTTCCTTTAGTGTGTCTGTTCTGGAAAAGCAAAATATATAAGAAATGTGAAATGAGAATTTCTTTTCCATTCAAGTGATCATCAAATCATCCAAACTTGTACATGACCTGCGATTGCCACTGATTTCTTAAAATGCTGCTAAATATTTTGCAAAACATTATTTTTGAAAGCTTATTGGTTTTATTCATTAGCTCATCACAATGATAACTAATATGATTTTGAGGTTGTTTGTCTTTGCTTTAGCTATTGTCTGAGTGCTATACTTCCACACTGAACTGTATTTTTCAGGTATGCTTAGCTTTGACTTAAGAAGTACAAAACATAATTGCAAACTTTCAAAAGTAGAATGTTTGAGGAGGAGGAACAGGAGGATTTCTGGAGGAGTAAGAAAAGCAAACACGTGCAAAGGAATAATACAACCCTTTCAGGTCCTTCTAAACAAAAATTTGTAATATTACTCCTGTTTGCTTTCCTTGCTAACTCTTCCAATCTTTCATAGGCTTTGAAATGTTAGCTATATTTTTTAGGAAGAAATTAATTAGTCACACTGGAATTCGTTCAGGATGCCAGGGCTTCACACTCCTACACCTACATACAAGCACATACACAAATACACAGAAAGGTGTACATATTATAGGACATTGGTTTATCAGACCCACAATAACTCCTCATGGTCTGGGCCCCTACCAACACATTAGGAGAGTGCTTCAGTGCTTGCTGCAAGGGAAGAATACCACCTACCGACTTGGCAATGCCATAATTTCCTGCAACATCTTCAGCACGTCTGTAAATCTCCTATTCAAGAACATCCAAGACCTTCTGTTGTATTACTTTTGAAAGTGTAATAGATTATTCAATATGACCTTCCTGGGTAATCGGGAAAGTCAGTCTCAGAATGTACAATTCTTGAAAATTAGTGTGATGAACATACACGTATTTAATCGCTCCATATCAAATTTGCATCATGTTACTCTGCATGAGTTACTCCATATCTGAAATAATTATATAGTTCAATATTTTGTTCACATTTTCTCCTAAAACTATTACTACTGATATGGTTTTCCTGAAGACAGGATTTCTTAGAATTTACATTTCTTAGAATTTACTTCTCTGACAACAAAATTATCATATCAACAGCTCTCTTTGAAAATGCCTGGTGAAAACGAGGCCCATTCCAGGAAAGGTGCAGGTTTTAATTTGGATTTATACTAGGAAAGAAAACAATGTTAACTTGTAAATGCGACAATTAATTATATCTCCTACAAAACATGTACTGACTTATTAGTTTTAGCCTAAACAGTTTCCTCAGGATTTTTTTTTTTGCTTTAAATCTATTGACTATATTCAATAAATACTGCATCAATTTTGAAATAAAGGAATGACAGGAGAATCAAAAGCAGCTTAAATCTAAGTGCACAGGTATATTAACCCTTAGGGCTTGAAACAGTTGTCTTTGATCATTCAATATCACTATTTGCCAAGCTGTCAAGGTCATGAATGGTATGTGTAACTGAATTTTTAACCCACTTACCGAAGAATTTATGATCTAGCACTGTAAGAAAACTGACAGATTTTTCTTGTCCTCCTAAATTTCTGTTGAGTTTAATTAAGGATCTACTGAAGTTAAATGAAAGTCTTTGATTGACTGGTAACAGACTAAATAGCTTAACAGCAATCTGTAACTGTAAAACTGTAATATTAAAACTGTCTTTTAAAAAATATTTTAGCAAGGTGGCAATAGAGAACGATGCTTTGATCTGTCATCTGGATCAAGTTAACAACAAAACTCTCATGAATGAGGTTCAAATGAGGAAAAATAAGATTTGTTGCTCTGGGATATAGGTGTAATACATTCAATAGCTGTTACTTTCCTTTGGATTTTCTTCTCAGTCTCTCTGCACTAAATGGAATTCGAAACATATCTAGAATACTCACTTGCAAAAAGGTAGGGCTTTTCCCTATATAATAAGGGGGCCACGCAGATACAAGGCCTACATGCTATCCTGGAAATATAATGTAGTCTAATTATTAAAGCATGCAATTTAAAATCGAGAGATTCACATTCTAGCTTTGATTATGCAATGGCCTTTTGTTTTCAATGACATAGAACATCTATTTCTTGCAATCACACTATTTAAAATAAGCATGCTAGTATTTCCACAAAGCACTTTGAGATTTTTATGCGTCAGGTGTCTAGTTCCAGTCTGCCTAATTCTTACTAATTTAATCTTAGCTTTTTTATCACAAGACAGTAATTTTAGAAAAAAAAAAAAAAATATTTTTGGAATCCAGAATGAAACAATCTAAAAACTGCGTTCTTAAGACTACGCAGTTCACCGAGCTTATTCAGAATTTGCATAATCTTAATGAAATTAATCTGAATTTAATGCAAGCATTTATAACTACAATTGGTTTTCCAGTATGAATCCAGTGTTCCAGGCCTGAATTCCATTAGCTGAGGGTTAACAGAACATCTGTAATGAAGCCAGCTCTGTACTCAGTCTCTCCAAATGAAACCAGGCTTCATGTCAGAACAGTATTTTTATACAAACTTATCATCTGAAGAAAAGTGGAGAATTTCTTACCATTTCTACTGCAGCCCAACACAAAAGCTGATAACTACCACAGAATATAATTTATAACTGATTTGTTATTTGATAAGTTACAGTTAATTAAAGATTGGGCAACAAATGCTGTCTTTGGCCTCAAACATGCTTCAAGTACACCAAATTACACTCATCACTCACCATTTTTTAAAGGCCTGTAGCAGTTCACAGGCAATTAAGACTCTGTGAAAGGAGAATATATTTGTTCATTAATGAATACAAATTACTTCATGCTTTTGTAATAGGGAAGGACAGTCTGGAAAAGTAGACAGAAAAGGCATTTTAGAAGGCAAAACAGAATGCTGTGTTTCCAAGTAACCCTTGTAGCGATTTCTAAAACTAAAGACATCACCACAGGCTACAATGAAAATTATAATTAAATGCTATGTAAAGCCTGTATTTTCAGAACTCAATAAAGGTCACTTTTTCTTTTTTTAAAAAAAACACTTTAGTAAGTTTCCATTTATTTCACTTGTGTTGGCTGATCATTATTAAATATTTTTCTGAGGTCAAAAATAATAAGTTCAAGTTCCAACCTGGAACTTCAAAACCACTGTCATTCAGTTCCATCTTCTTTGAGCATCTCAAGTTTAGTAGAGATACATGTATCTTGGATAACTACTTTGATACATTAAATAGTAAGCTTAACTTCCCATCTAGAAAAGAGACTTAGGAAAGATTACACTGCAAAGTTTCAGTTGAAACTTCATTTGATGAAACTTGATGTACTTAGCACAAATTTTTGAGCTGAATCAAAAAAGATAATTACAAGGCTATTATTGTTACAAAGCCTAGCCTTGAGACAGCTCTTAATTCTTTTTAATGCTAACACACTTCTTAAATTAACAAATTAAATAAAACAAATTGTTAAAACATATCCACCAACTTTGGTTTTGACAGGAGTACTTCTGCCATTTTTCTACAAGCCAAAGGATCTGTTAATTGGCCATTGCTTTGAAGGATCTTTTGCCAGTGCGAGAGCTGCATGGAACAAGTAGACTTCAGTATTCTTCAATTTACTTCAAAGTATTTCCAAGCTTCTATTACTTTATGCTGATTATTCAGGGCACTTTGAACAGCATAATATTAGCAACAGAATGCTAATTATTACCAAAATAAACTAAACTTATGTCTTCACTCATTAGAAATATATAATAATAATCAATTCAGGCTTTTTTGCTGCTTATGCAGTGAGATTTTAGACACCAAGAAAATTCTGATTAAAAAAAAAGACCTTAATTTATGAAACTTATAAGTTTGCAAGCACTCATCAGTAACCAAAAGATAACAAAAACATTACAGTATAGTAACTAACTAGGAACTCCAGATGCTAACTATCATAATCACAACCGTATGGGTTGGAATGCCTCACTATGGCATAGTGCTATGTTTTACTGAGCACTTTAATTATGCATTTTCTTTTTATAATATCCTGGTAACAAAATCTGTTCTAATATTCTTACTCTTAACTGTATTTTAATACGGGTTTTGCTGCTTTGTTTCCTGTCTCCATCGAAGAAAACAATTATTTTTTTCCCAGTTAAAATTCCAAATGAGCTAAAAGCATGTTTTTCTTTTCCTGTTGTAGTGTATAACTTGTTTTGGAAAGTGTGAGAGACAGGATACATGCAGGCTAAAAGCACACATGATAGCTTCTTGGAGAAAAGTTTGCCTACTCCTCATTTAACTCTATTTTTTACCTCACTAATGTTACGGCTGTTACATATGAAGTATAGAACACAGTAAAATTTTTATACAAAGAAAGCACATTTATTTTTGTTTTTCCGATCTGTGTTTAATTAAATATTAAGCTTAATTCATGTGCTGGCTAAAAATCTAACAATTTTTACCATTTGTAAAATGCAAGCAACCAGAACACTTGTTCTTCAGGCCCTGTCTGCTCTCCCCAGTTTCACAGGACAGAGAACAGGGACTAAGAAACAGTACTAAGTATTTTCCAAGTTTTCACAAAATCCAACCATTCTCCAAAGTGAAATACAAAAGCAACTGCTGACCAAATTAGATACTCTTACTGCTCTGCATAATGGAAAGCAGTTTCCAATACAAATCTTTGGATCTGATAATTTAGTGTTGAATATGAGCATAACAGTTTCACATATATTTCAGTTCTTTCTGAATTACAGTACTATAGCTGATATTAACCATTACACCTGCTGCTTTGGAGGGTTACAAAATGTGACTGGGTTTATCCTGAAAAAATATAGAGCTCATAGTAAAGCTCCCTTTTCATGAGCTGAAGGATAACAGTCTCACAAACACCAGCTGCGATATTAGATGCTTGGCAGACAGAGACAGGCAGGAGTTCTAACTGCCAAGCAGACACTCATCTAAAGTACTAAGGCCAAAATTCAACTTTCCTGACACTTTTGATTGAACAAAGTTATGCTGATTTGAACATGGTCTGACTTTTTGGTTGTGGTCTCTGCATTTAGAGTTTGTGGTTTTGAAGTCATTTTAACTTCTGTGAATTAAAAGTGTGGCTTGAAGCATAGGAAATATCTTGCAATAATACAACATACTCAGTAATGTATAGGCTAAAGTCATGCTAAAGGTATTCGCCTGAGTCCTACCACTAAACTTGGTAATTACATAGAAGTATGTAAGAACATAGACACAAAAAAGTGGGTTAAAAAGCATAATTAAAGCTCTGAAACAGTAGCTGCCTGAGGACATGGTAGGCCAGGTCCTACTAAATGCAGACAAGCAATGCAAGGTGAGATTGTCTTTTTTTTTCCATTTTTTTTTTTTTTTTTACAACAGGAAATAACTCATTAAAAAGATACCTCCCCATAATAATTATTTAAAACCAGACATGAATCAGACACTTCAGTACCTAGACCTTTGAAACTGCAGATCTCTGGTTAGCAGCACTGATTGTCTGTCAGCATCTTTAATGTCGGAATAGTTCATTTCAGCTGCAATTTTTGCAATTTCACTACCAAGCACATCTCTTTTGTATCATTTACAAAATACAGCTTAAGTTGAAATTACTACTTTTCTTCCTTTGTATGCAATAAAAATTGATAAATAAAAAATTTCAGCACATGGATGGTATATCAGAATATGGACTGAAATACAGATAACATCACAACATTGCCTTGATATGCTTTGTAAACAGACCTTACCTATAAATAATACTTGGTTGATGCTAATTATAGAAATGATAGGTTTTATCCATCATCCCAGAAGCACAAAAATTTGATACCAAAGTTTTACAGTATTTTTTAAATAATTCGCTACTTAGCACTGTACTTGAGATAAAGTGTTCAACTATACTTAGCTTTATTATCACAGGGTACTTTGTAGTAAAACTTAAGGACTTGTTTCAAAAACATCTCATGGAGAAAATAAAAACCAACATGAAAAATTTTTTGGCTTGGGAGTTCATTCATTTATTTAATGGAGACATTCATTATTCTCGTCTGAGATACTTAATACCCATCTTCACCTATCAAGCCAGCCAGATCAAAAATTACAAAAGCTCCAGTCTTAATATACATTATTTCAAATCTGCACCACCTACTTTTTCCATTTAAGATTTTCAGTCTCAGGAGAGTTAAACCATTTGTCTGAACAAAGTGTGTTATGACTGGTATAGGTATTGAGGGATTCTAGTATAAGTTCATAATGAACCACTGAAAAGGGTGCTATTAGACAGGACTATGCTTAAAATATGATATAAATTCTTCAAGAATGAAGAAAAAAAATAAAAAAGAGAACAAACAGAAACAGATTTTAAAGCAGACCGCAAAATACAAAGCAGGAAAGGACTTAGGTACCAGGGCTGAGCTGCCTTCAGGGCCTGACTGCTACAGGCTACAACTTAAAAAAAAGAGAAGCCTCTCTCGTTGGAAAACGTTTGTGTAAAAATGCCATTAGAAAAAACTTAGATTTCTGAGAGAAAAAGGAGGAAAAAGTGATGCCATATTCAGCTATGACTTGAGTTCTTTGACTTTTATAATGTAAATTGTCAGCTCTGACTGAGAATATGTGAGAAGTGTTGTGTGAGCACTGCCAAGATTTTCAGTATTTTTTCCAACAGAGAACATATCTTCTAAAGGAACTAATTTGATCAGTCAAAGGCTATTAAGTACATGCACTTTCATACCTTGCACCACACAGAAACTGTTGCGCTAAGCTACAGGGAGAAGGGGAGCTATAGGGAGAAGTAGCATTCTGCTCTTCCATCCCTACACTCATCTGTGCATAATGGGCTTATATCTAAACTGCTCATACTTGCAAAATGTAGAATTACAGACTCAGATTCAAAAATACAGATTCAAAATTCAGATTACAAATTAAAAGAACACAATACAGTATTAAGACATGCAGAAATATTGTGTTAGGATATTTCCAATTAATGGAAGAGTATACACTACAAGGATTTTTAAGGTAGTAAATAAACTTAAGACCACAGAATGCATGGGCTGCTTTTATTGCTATAAATGGGATCTTAAACATCTTAACATATATTTAAAATCAGAGATTAACAGCCTTTTTGCTACATTTCCTGAGAATTTTTAGGGCAAGTATAACCAGATTGATTATCCCCATATGAGAGTTATTAGAACATCTATACTTACCTACCCAAAATAAAACTAACTTGTGTAGCATACATGCAACAAAAATAAAACTTCTCAAAATTAAGGGGCTCCGACTACTTGTTTTTTCAAAGTTAGGTGCTGAAACTTGAGCAAGACCAATATTACGAGCAACAGCAAACAGTATAAAGAGAGAGGAAAAACAAAAGAGCACAGAGGTCAAATATGTCTGCAGTACCCATACAAGTTTCTTTATAAAATGGATTCATTTACTGTACAGAAACATTTAGACTCAACAGTACAATAAACCTCTCTCTGAAGCAGATCTCTGTATACACTACTACTACTACAGTAATAATAATGTAGTATTCTGTACTCCTATATAATTGCCACCTGTGAAATTAAAGGAAATCAGAAACATTAACTTAGTTTGACATCGTCAGAAATGGAAGCAATAGTGATTAGAAACCAACACAACAGAATCATATATTAGCTAGGGTTGGAAAGGACCTTAAGATCATCTAGTTCCAACCCCCCTGCCATGAGCACAGTGCTACAGATACCAAGGTCTACAGATGATAATGTCTTCAGACATCGTAAGAAACCATATCAAGACTTTTTTGTTCCCAAGTGTTTTAAACATCCATGAGTTTAAACAAGATTAATTAATGCACAGAGTTTCAGAAGAATGTTTTGGACTGCCATCACAATCGCAATTACTTCTAATCCTATTATTTTTCTTACACAGTAATAAAAACACTTTTAATATCATAAAATACACAATACAATACAGCTGAATTATTCTAATGGGAAAACAGAACTTGGGGTATTTTGTCATTCTTAAATGCTTGATGTCACCACCATAATATTAGATTACCACTGCTTCTGATGTACTTTACTAGAGCAGTATATGCAATGCAGCATGTTGCCTTCAATCCATTTTACTGCTTCATTGCTGCGTTGAAATATTTGCATGTTAATTAGTCAGAAATACTTCTATGGCATTGCATACAGGAGAGAATGCTGCTAGGGGTTAATTTGCTGAGAAACTGTGGCTACACAGATTTTTAAAATTCCTTGGTTGTTTCTCATCCTTTTTGTTTCATTAGCAATACGTTCATGCGATGAAATATAGCGTAGTGAACTAACAAACTAGAGAAGACTGCCAAATACCAGCTTTGCCTCTGGCCAGAGTATTCTGTACACCTGCAGTCTTGAAAACACTAGAAAGGTTTCCAATTTCATGTTTTGAGAAGAAAAATAAAATGCTCTCAAGGAGCTAGAAGACCTTGCATTTTGACCAACTCCACTTACATTTTTGGCTCTATATCCTTAAAGTGAAAAGAGGCGACTGGGAAATTTTCTCTGAGTATCCAAGTTCATAACGAGTCAGTAACACAGCAGTGTCTTTTGCTGTTACCAAAATCTCCTGAGTAGTTCTAAAAAAGAACTCTGAGCTATTTATTTCATGAAAGATTGCATCACTAGATTGCTCCCTCAGAATTCTCAAAAGGAATCTTGGCCCAGGTGATTATAAGTATGTAATCACCAAGCCAAGCCCTCATGGTGATTTAGTTTAATACCATATTTCTAAAAGGTGTTTTAAGCCTATTACAAAGTTCCATGGCTCTCAAATTCAGCACTTGATGCATGAAACAAAACAATTCCAGTGGTTCTGTTTTGCTGGGAGTGCATTACTATGCTTCCCATTTATTTAAACCACCAAACAATAAATATTTAACTGACAGATTGCAGCTGCAGATTGCACTTAAAACACTATAATATTCTTATTTCTTATGGGAAGATGTTTGCAACACAGAATTCTTACTAATTTTACAGATAGATACACTGTGATACAAATAATTTTTATAGTCTATCAAACTATAATGTGAAAAAGCCCTGCAAAAGTAAGCCAGAGGTTGAGATAAAACCAAAGCTTTTCTTCCATCTTAAGATTAGCCAGAGTCTTGATTAAACTTACACAATCACAATCCATAAAAAGACTGCTCAACTCATTCACATAAATAATATCTTGGTCTTTAATATATGTGTATCTGCAGTTTCATGTTTAAAATAAATCACATATGTTCTCATTCCCTTACAAAGGCAGAACATTTCCTTAAGATGCCTCTTTTTCAGTGTGAAGAACTGTGACAAATTACTTCAAAATCAATGTTTTGATGGCCTACAATCTCCTTGATGTTCCCAAAGGACAGAAAAATTAGAATAGGAAAATCGGAGAAAGACATTCAAATGCATATTTGGTCCTAGGATCATTATTTAAGTCATGAACTATTTAAAAAGAGAAAACAAAAATTTGCACTTGATACTTCTTTAAACTTTCTTTTCTTTGAATAAATTCTATTTCTGATTTATTTCTGTGTTCACTTGGATTACTATTGGGAGGTCTTTTATCAATCTGCAGGCACTGTTGAGCAAGGGAAATCTGAAATCAGTACATTTGCCAATGTGGAAACACTGACATTTTATTACTACAAAAAATGACTAATAAAAAAGGAAAGGAAGCAGGTGTCTCTCTGAGTGAGGGGGCACATTTGGGAAGTAAATACTTTACTTCCAAACTGAGTGATAACTGACTTCATTGTTGTAAGACAAACCACATTATTTTAGAAATAAAAGACAGAATACCATCAAATTTATGACATGGATCTACTAAGATGAATGGCTATGCCTAAGCAGACAGAACACTGTATTTGTTTCATCTTTGGCAGAATGGTGCCTGTTTAGACAATAGCCTGTTACTCCTAGATATTGAAAGCTCTTAGTACTTTCCTTCCTCTCATGCTCATTGCTTGGGGTGCAAGGTTAATATTCTTCTGAAGAAACCTTGAGGAAGCTCATAGAGAGTCAAAAAGCTTGCATTTGAAATAAAAAATACACCAGGATGCTTCAGGAGTCTACCAGAGTGATTAGAGAAATTTTCACAGTGTAAGTCTGTGGTAAAAACAGCTACATTTGCATATAGACAACTCAATCTCAGTGCAAGTCTGCAATACATTACAGCATTGTGATAGAATCTCTTTTTCTGGCCTTAATCCAATAACAATAAAATTCTATGAGTAACCTCAATACTTTGGGTTACTCCATTGAGTTTAATAGAATTGACCTCCTGAACCTTTAAGACATCTACTGCATACTGTGCCCTGTTTCTTTTAACACAAAGCAGGCTTTTGATGTTTACAATGACCTCAGAGGATGGGAGCCACCACAGTGGCATTCTGAGTAGCAATAGACGAATTTGCAAACATTTTGATTTTCCAACTAGGTAAGCACCTATAAGTGTTATGAAATATATCCATTAAAACTCCATATTCTTTTCCCTTAGGTTGTGACCCTCACTGGCCTCATCAGAGTTAGGTGAAAGAGCTGGCCCTCTTTTGCTCACAGAAATATTAAGGAGGAGTGTTCACATTTTTTGTATGAAAAAACACACTGACTCTAGGAAATTTAGTTTCATCAACAGGATTTTCCAGAAGAAGACCATGACTTCCCTTCTTTACGCTTCAAAGATATTCGGCATTTCATGTATACAACCAGAAATCTTGAATTCTGATGAATTCACATACACACCTCTCCTTCCTGCTCTTTATCAAAAAACAGCCTTTGTAGCTCCCTCAAAAAAGCTCTTTGTACTTACTTTCTTGTATCCGCAGAGAACTTTCCAAGCTACTATGATCCTATACCTTATACACTGAAGTCACTACTTTAACAGCAACAGCAAATCAGCATCCTAGGCTTGGAGCATAATTTTGCATTATTTTAGGTATTATCTATTTCAACGATCCATAGTACAGCGTGATCTGAAATTACTAGAAATATTGAATTGGAATTTATCAACTATATGACAAAGTCTAGGATGCCACTGAAAGAGACAGCAGCAGAAACAGGCTCAGAGAGTTTCTGAGAGAGAAACTCCCCAATATGCAAACAAAAGGCAAAAGCAAATCAATCAAATATAAGATGATGCAGTACAAGGGTTGAAGTTTCATAACAGCTGATTTAGGACAAAGTGATTCAGCTGTCTATAAAGATTACAAAACAAAATTTGACTGAAATAATATTTTCTGTTTCAAACGGCAAAGCTCTTCATCACTTAAGGCTAATTTCAAGTTATTAATCCTTTACTAAAATGACAAGTCTTTGAGATACAATATGTTCCTGGGAAACATGGAGGATAGGAGAGCAGATGCAATTAGAAGCTCAATTGCAGCATCATAAGATAAACTCTGCAGTAGAATGAGGAAAATATGACAAGATTATCCAAAGAAATGCTAGGACTTTGTTTCTATATGAGCTTTGACACTACAACAGTGCAAGTAGGTTTCCAGGAAAAGTGAAATTATGTCCAAGCAAATTTCTAACTTCAGTTAGCCCTCTAAAATAATTTAAAATGATTTCTTAATGGCTTGGCTACATGATTTAAGACATAATCCATATTAACTGCTGCTTTGCACAGCTTGGGAAATCAGTCTGGTTCTGAAAAGAATACTCAGCAAAATTTGAAGGACGAATTGTAAGAGGGAGACAGAAAAATAAGGGGAGTAGAACAACTTTCTTCTGAAACACAGCACAAAACATTTTTACATTTCATGAAGAAATCTAAAATTGATGCACCTGTAACAGTAGCAATTTCGTAATAACACTGAACAGGCCCAATAGTATTTTTTTATCCACAGGAGATGCATTATTTGATGTGCAAATTAAGAATGAGACTTCCTCCAAGATATGAATATATCAGAAGAAATGTCTGAATTGCAGTTGCTGAAGGAGAAATGAGGAGCTTACATGCAACACATCTATCAGCTGATGTCTCTTTCTGGAACAGGAAAAGCATACACCTACTAATAATACTCTGCTAATAAGATTTTCAGCCACAGTGTTTCATATGCAGCCTAGCTTTCCCATCACTAACTGAAAGACACAGAACCCTTGTGAGGAGGAACAAGAAAAGGAGCAACTCAAAAAGAAACAACTTGTATTCCCTAAGGTCATCTCTCATCCTTTGCCTTACTGCCTTGATAAGTTCATAGCCTCCTGTAGCCATGAACATTAGGCTTTCTGTTGGATTGGACAGGTGGAAGCATCAAAAATCCATTTGCTATTATGGATATATATGAAGGGAATACAGATTTGTATCACTGCCCTCCCTGTTATTTTGCCTCCCAAAGCAGTAATTCTTCCTACAGTTGAGAACCAGAGTAGATTTGAAGACCTAATATTTAGCATTATCTAGTAAGTTATCTTCTGATGTTTATAAATATCTCTCCCTTCATGATCACATTAGGCTGGAGAAGTTCAGTTTTCTTTTCTTCTTTCTTTCAGAAGTATAATAACTGTGGAAATGGGCGATGGGACAATAAGGCCAACTGAGGAACTGTGCGGATGTATCACACAGTGCGGAATACCTCACTTCTCCCCTGGCCCAGCATAGTCATAGCGAGGAAGAGTAGCACTAACAAGCCTTTGCTTTGGATACACGTGAGAGCTTTGGGGGGCTGACAGTGGTTCTCCCCAGAGGGATTAAAGAAGCATGAGTGATCTCTACAGCCTCTATCATCATATAATTCCTAAGTGCAATAAAGTGGTGACCTAGTTAAACCACATTCCTGTTCCTGGTGTCTTTTATTTTTGGTGGTGTCTGAGATAACAGGGAGATTATTTTGGCATCGATTTAATCTAAAAGAGCTTTACTGAAGATCTTTATCGCTATAAATAATGGAGGTATTTGAAGTATTTGGTTACAATTCTAACTGAAGTTATCCAAAACAATGCCTCTCTAGCAATTCTCTTGCTATTCCTTCACTCTGCCTGAAGGAAGCTGACTTTTCAGCAAGATTTTAAAGGTACAAACAAACAAAACCACCACCACCAAAAATCCAATCTGCCCACATCTCCAATTAACATTTAAAAAATATCCAGGACGGGTATCATGGAACATGGCAAAGTGGTGTATTCATTGGTGGTATTCATTTACTCTTCAGTAACAAAAGATAAAGATGAAAAAAAAAAAAAAAAACCCAGACAATCTAAAAGAGAAAATAACTGCCTTCTGTTTTCCTAAGCAAACTAATACAAAAAAATCCCTACAATTCTTTGGAATATAGCGTCATATGCTCTGATGTAGCACAGCGAGATGAAGTACTAAAAATCACGAAATATGTCTGCCTATCTAGCATATAAATTTGGGTGAAATGTCTCCTGGCCAGCTGACTGACCTGAGACATGAATGCATCATGGCTGGAACACAGGTACTTGGCTGCAATATCTGTACTGAAGTCAACATCACAAGTGGGTAAGTTCATGCTCAGGGACTGTTTCCTATTTCTAAAGACCTGTGGGAAAAAGCTATAATTATGCAGGAAGGCAGAGCTATTGGGAATTCAGCATAACAGCAAGGGTTTTCTTTAACTTTCTGTTCTTGAATGTATGGAGTTCTGCAGTATGTAATGCATGATTCAGAATAAAGAATCGTAACATTTACTATGCAGCATGTCCAAACATTATTGAAATAGCATGCTCATTTGTAAAGTGGCAGACTGCCTGACAGCAGAGCAGTTACTTTGACAGGCTTGGAAGATCAGAATTATCTTGACAATGGTATTCTCCTCCACAAGCAACAATCACAGAATTCAGTGATGTCACACAAAAGAAAACATCAGACACAATACCTTTAATCTGAAAACAACTTTTTCATTTTTCTCATCTATTCCAAACAGGAAAGGTGCTTAACAACATACACGACACACACCACAGGTCTTCAGTACCTAGGTTATCTGAACATTCTTTGTCCTCTTGCCTACATTACCTCTTCTGGCTATGACTATTACCTTTTAAAAATCAGGGGGAGTAGCCACTGCCCAGTATGCATAGTTACACATTTTATTTAAACAGAGAAAAGACCTATATACTGTGTCTGGTACATGCATACTTGTCTAGTATGATTATTTTCCTCATTAATACAGAAGAACATAGATTTGCTTATGACAAAATCTATTTCTAGAATTTGTAATTACTTCTTTTTTTTAATCAAAACCTCAAATGACTTACAGTGCTGATTTTTATTCATTTGAGAATTTAAGGATAATCATGACTTCCAGATAACATCTCAGAAAGCCTGAAACCTTCTGAAAACGCAATTACTTTACAACAGATAAGCAAATAACTGAAAAAAAAGGTCAGAAAAAGTCAACAGAGTGGTTAGATCTTGCCTTATGGCAAAGAGCATCTGCTGTCCTCCATCTTACACTGGAGACTGGATGCTGCATGAGGGCGGAAACCAGAAAGTGCATTGTCTGCATATGAGCCAAATAAACATGCAGCTAAATAATTAACATCCATAAAGAAGCAATAAACACACTGAACACCTCCTACCTTTCACAAGTGGTGTCACATGTCAGACCTGGCTTGATGACTTTCAGTATGAGGTTGGAATAAAATAGTAACAATGAAAATAATGCCAATTTTCTATTGCTAAGAAAATAAGGAAATTAATGTCTCCCCACCTGCTGTTTTAACTGATGTACTAATCTGTCCTTCTCCCGTTTAAGAGCCATTACTTCCTCTTGAGTCTTCTTTTTCTTTGAAGCAGACAGTTCAAGCAAGGCAATGTTTGCATCTTTTTCACTAATTGCAGCAAGCAAAGCTTCCTGTCTGATTAAATAAAACAAAAATCATTATATTCTCACCAAAATAGAACATATACTGCTACATCATACAACATGAGATGTTTCTTTTAACTACTAGAAGAAAATCAATGACCTTCTGAACACTTTAAATAGCAAACACTGTCAAGTCTAATCAAATCATGAAATAAACTGATTGGCCAAAAATGTTAACTTCATAGATTTTTCATTATGCAACTACTTCATAAAACATTTATCTCCATCTCTTTTACTACAGTACGATAGCTAAGAATATTTCTGTGAAATGTCTTGCCTTTAAAATTCTGTTACTTATGGTTTTCAATTCACTTTCCTGAATTCTAGAATATCTTACATGAATATGTTGTGAATTATTCAAATCATACAGATTGAATAAGAAAAAGCAATACAGATAAAACATTTTTTTTTTTATTATACCATTTATTTTGTATCCTAGAAACCTCAGTACAGAAAACTCTGGACATCTCTCTCACATTTACTTAAATGTTTTCCTCTGGATTTATAGTTATTATTCATTGTATTATCACATAACTATAATGCCGGAAGTAAAACATAACATCTACAAAGTAAGTTCCTTGATCTAATTGTTCATGGGGAATCTTTTCCTTTGGAATCTTGACCATAAAGCAAACAGAAACTTACAGCACTCAGAAGTATACAGAATTACTTAGATGTTGGCAGGACACATCATGAACAGTTTGAGTGGACATATAACAAAGGTAACTTTTACACTATGCAATTGGAAGCACAGATTTTGCAGTATCTTATTATTTCTTATACTCTAAATGCTCCCGTTGGCAAGGACATAATCTGCCCCTTATTCTATTCAAGAAAAGAAATATATTCATCTTCTGCAATGCATTCAATGACAAACTATGACTTATCAGCCAAGAAAAAGCATATCATTCTTAATAGCTTTTAGAACAGAATATGTTATGGCCTATGCCTTTTTCCAGAACTATGTAAGATCAATCATTAAAAAATAAACATGGATAAATGAGTCATAAATTAACTTTAGGCTCCAACTGCTAATAAATGTAAGAATACGGCTCATGAACTTCATACAGTCAAGGTGAGCTAGAAGTTTGGAATTCTCATAGTCCTTTGCTTGCCAGCAAAAATGTTAAGAAAGCTATTTCACTTTTTTTTCCAAGTTCCTTATGTATTAATGTAAATATTTATAGGACAATATTTCTGATGGAGTTAAATAAAAACAACCCATTTATTTTACTCTCAAAGTTATGAGACATGGATCAATTTTAGATAAACAGTTGCATTTTATTCATACACTTAAATAGTCTCATTTATTATTCTGCCTTCATTCTAATCACAGTTAAATGAAGTTTAAAAGAGGATGCCATAAGTCTCCAACAGTCTTGATTTAAATGAAAGCTATTAATTATTTTAAACAACAGGTATTAAGGAAAAAAACTTATCAGAAGGTGTCATGGTTTAAGCTCAGTCAGCCACACAGCTACTCGCTCACTCCCTCCTCCTCTTCCCCTCCGATCCTGAAGGGATGGGGAGGAGAATCAAAAGAATGTAACTCCCATGAGATGAGATAAGAACAGTCTAGTAACTAAGGTATAACACAAACCACTACTGCTACCACCAATAATAATAACAATAAGGGAAATAACAAGGGAAGAAAATACTACTGCTCACCACCCACCGACCCATACTCAGCCCAACCCAAGCAGTGATCTAACCCTTTTAGGTAACTGCCCCCCAGTTTATACAGTGGGCATGATGTGCCCACATAGAAATATGGAGGGAAATAAGCAACTAAACACTTAATTACACAAAATAATGATTTGTACCAAACATTTCCAGGAAATTCTGGTTCACAGTCATATAAAATAGCTGCTGTCATATGACTCCATGAGTGTTCCACTGAGATGCTCTAAGATTTGAATCAAACCCACACTAAGTACACAAGCTTGAACTAGACCCCAACATTATTGTCAATGCCTTTTTAATCTCTTATCTTTATAGTAAATGTAATTAGAGTTGCAAAGCCTTCAACTTACACATGTTGAGAGATCACTGCACAAGAATACAAGGATGAGGAATTCTACTGAAGTTCTTCCACAGCAATGTGGAATGATGAATACACCTACATAGATGAACAGCTGAAAGCAAACTCACACTACCAGTAATCTTGAAGCCACCTGAATATGAGTAAGCTTTAGTTCATAAGCTCTAAAGTCTCATTTATCTAAGAAACAAGGTACTTTAACTTGGGCATAACACCAGCCAACACACTGATGGCTTCCAAACTGGAAATGGATCTCATACAACCTGCTCAGAGTGTGGGCAGAGCAAGCTTGTATCTGTCCGCATCTGCCTGCACAGACAGAAATACTCCTGGAGTATATCAGCATATTATCTGTTTCTATTATTATGGATAATCAGAACAGTAATAACTCCAAATATACAATCCAGTGGCATTTAACCAGCCATTCAGGTTAGCAAGTGTTCAGAAGAGCAGGACTGTATATTCTACCAAATGATTCTACGACATGTATTCTACCACATGTTGGTTGCTTACATCCTAATGAATTAACTACTTCAATACAGAGGGAAGACAGAGAGACCCAACAGTTTCTATTGCTATTATTTTAGAGAGTACATGATAAAGATGTAGGTTGTGACAGGGCATCTAAAGAAACCGAAGCAGCCTCCTTTATCTTACTGTGTATGGCCTAACATATTACGAGATGCGCAATTCCTCCAAAAAGTCCCTGGGAGACAGAGGTTGAAAAACACCTTGACCATGCTGGTGAGGAAACGTGAGAGGATACAAGCATATATGAAGCAGCCTGTGGGAACAGGAAGAGACCTGGAGCTTTACATTATCATATCTCATTTATTGCATATCATATACTCTTTTACCAACATCTGTGAAAGTTGCTGTGCTATCCCATCAGCATACTTCAAGATTCCTACAGAAGGACCAAATCAGAAGCAATTTATTTTAGCTACCCAGTGACCCCACTAAAAAATTAATATCACATTTTTTGCAGCAAACTTGAAACGAGATTATCTGACCACTAGAAACAAGGCTGAGACACCAACAAAACAGCTGACTATAATGACTTCCTCACAAATATGAAGTAAACTCCATTCAAAAAAATGTAAACAGGTGTCAAGGTCTTTGTCTACATCTCTCAGGTGAGTAGTAGAGTTCTGCTTTGCTGTTGGAAACTTACCATGTGCTTCTGTGAAAGAACTTTTGAAAATCAAGACCTGAACTGGCACCAAGAACAACATACAGTCTGATCTACTCTCCAGCTAACATGCTTAAGAGTGTAAGCATAATTTATAATTCCTAATTATCTACTATGTCAGGGAAAAAAAAAGTACTATCCAAGTACAGTTCTATAGAGATGTTATCACTATTTGCAGCCAAAATGTCTCCTTATTGTTTAATAAACCATGTTAATAAAATACATTTTTAAATAGTTTATTAGAGCATTGAATTAAATTACATTCTTTAACAGTAATATTTATAAAGAGTAATCCTTTTTGCTATTAGTAGTTTTCTCTCTTTTTTGGCAAACTAATCTGTTATAGAAACAACAGTGTCGCACTTTTAACACCAAGGAAAATCACTCGAATTGTATATGGTAAAATTAGGTAATCTCTGAGATTAAAAAATACATGTTAAATCTAACCTGCATTTGATCAGCCTGCATTTGATCCACATTAGTAATTATTTTGTATATTTTCCTTTGACATACATAGAATAATTACTAGGATTCTCAACCTATATATCCTCCACTATAATATGGTTGCTCATTATAAGGCCAGGTAGAATTTCTTCCTGGAAAAACAAAATTTATAAAAATAACATCTCACCTAGCAAAGCGTGACAGCATTCCACTGTACAGCAACTTACTACCTCAAGCTAGTCTTCTTCAATACGAAGACAATAAATATAAAGTCTCCTGATGAGCAAGCACACTTACAGTTGCGAGGTTAGGTCTTAAGGTACTAATGATTCCAGTGAGAAGTACTAGGAAACTTGCATTAATTATACTTGCCTTTGTCACTTCATGCTAAAATACAAAAGAAAAAACTGAAAACAGTCCCTTCCTAGTTGCCAGGAATTTATTTATGCAAGTGATATTCCACCCAAAAATATTCAGGAGTCCACCCTGGTTTTTGTTTTCATTAACTACATTGGTTGATGGACTAAAAAAATCTACTTATTACAATTCACTGAGGCTTGAGACTGGAGTATCTTCAAATACCATGAAGACAGGAATAAAAATCTCTTGACAAATCAAACATGCCACCTAGAAAACTAAGGAGGAACTTCATATTAATGATCTGTTATGAATAAGGCAAACATTACACTGTGAAGTATAGGCAGAAATAGACTGCAATACAGAGGTGATTCTTTTGAAGGAAGACCTTAGCTGAAATATAACATCCACTCTGGATATGATTCTCCATGAAAAATGTGGAGACTGCTCAGCAGAGAGCCAACAAAAGCAGTCAGAGAAATGACTGACAAAAAAACATTGGAAAAGACTACAATAAATGGTCTATGACAACATGATCATATGAACATTAAATGCTATACCAAACTGAAATAGAACTTTTTTATCTATATCCACAGCACAGAGAACAAGAAGTAATATATACAAATTGCAGGAGACAAAGCTGCATTTTTTTTCCTCCTAATGTCCAGACAAGGTCTAGTGATAATGGCAGGTAAGTATGAGTAGCGATTGAGTACTGGAAGAAATTGAGAGGAAAACGATCACTGCCAGTGGAAGTCTTTTTGAACAATTTAGGCAAAAGTCTGTTAGAAATGACCCGGGAATAGCTGATCTTGCCCCAGGACATGACACCAGCAACCCAATTATTCAATGAATCAATGTTTTAAAGGTGTTTACTCTTGCGTCTTATTTAAGACAGTAGTCTTTGGAGTTAATGTCATGCTTTATCTTCTTCCATCATATGCTTGCTAGCCTTCTTATGACTGAAAGGAAAGGCCTTTTACATTTAAGTTTCTACGTCCATAGTAAAATAGAACAATATAATTTTTTGTGAAAAATTTCTGTGATAGCAATTGCAGATAATCGCCATTCCTCAGTGAAAGTGAAATATGGAGATGCCTTTCCTTGGAGGATCTATCAACTATTAATCTCATAATAGAGATGGCTTTTAGACAAATAAAAAGTATAAAATATTATAAATCTTTTAGTAAGGTCACTGGAAGTAGTGTTAAAGAGCAATCTGAATTGAAGAAAAACATAGGATTAAAGAAAGCAGATGATACCAAAGCAACTCAGTTATAAATGTAACCTAACACGTGAAAAAAACAATCTTGCAGGTCTCTAGCAATTCACACACAGACTTTGCATTTGTGAAAGCATCTGTCTTGGAGTGAAAAAAATTACTTAATATGAAAAGGAAGCCTTAACATACTAGAAGGGAAGATAAGATAATGCAAGAAGGAATAAATCCATGAAAGAATCTGTTGAATGCCAAACTGAAAAAGTATATTGTGTACAGTATTTTATCAAACTGCAGCCTAAACAAATGTCAAATGGAACAATTTCTTTAACAAATATGGGCAACAACTGAAAAAAGGGTTGTTCACTAGCATATATTTAGTCAAGATTAACTATGGATAAAAAAATGCACTAAGAACAGATTTAATAACCCTAAACTGCCATTCAGGTTGTAGGAGGCATTCAAGATACAGCTAATAAAACACAAAAAATGGTTCTAACCACCCACAAAAAAAAATCTCAGCAGTGTAAAACACTGAGGGATGACCACTAAGATAAATGCCTTCTTTTGAGAGCTGCCTTGCAGTTAACCTTCTTAAAGAGTCTCCCAGAAACCTCTAATCATAATACATTGCATTGCCACTTATCACAGTCAATTTAGAAATGAATTTTGTAAACACTCCTGCTTTACTCCCCACCTCTGTTAGTCTAAGAGTAATTTTCAGAGCTTTAATAAAAGAACTCATGACAACTTTTTGGGAGGTTGAGTGAGTTCTTAGAAACATCTTAGACAAGGTCCAATTGTAATCTATCAGAATTCCAAGATTAAGATTTATAGAAACAAGATCTTCTAACAAGAACTTTTACTGCATTTACTACTTAAGCTGTTCTACACAAAATACAGAAATGCAACTTAAAGTCACCATTAAAGTTAAATCACATAAAAAATGTTTGAACTAATGATACACAGTACTCAGCCAGCTTCTTACATGCTAATCCTACTGAAGGAGGAAAAGAAAGAAAAAAAAAAAAAAAACAAAAAACCAAAAACCAGCCCAACCAAGTTTTTCCTTTAATTATTGTTTTCTTTCCCTCATGACCCCCAGTATTCAACTTTAAGTTCAGTAGGAGGTGACTAGAGATAGACGGTGATGAGAGATCCTGTTTGAAACAGCTTCTCTCTGTCACTCCTAAAGCAAATAAATGGTTTGTTAAAACATGCTGTTAATCCAGTGCGGATGTGTATGCATCTTCAAAAATAAACTTCAGAATTTTATTGGTATTTTAAAGCTTTTTCTTGAAAAACAAGACACTGATCACAAGCATGAAATTTAAAATATGTACATTCAACAAGAGTTGTAAGTCTAAGCTAACTACATGATAGGCATGTAAATTCAGCCATTATTAATTGTAGACAATAATCCTAAAATTGTGAATCTGAGACTGACAGAAAATTTATCTCTCCAACTATATGACAAAGCATACCTTACAAAAGCATTTATAACTACTTTAAAATGAAGAATTATTTTTGCACTGCTTTCAGAGAACAATCCCTTTCAAAATACTTTCAGAAGCAAATTCTTTTCATAAGCAAAACAAGCATGAAATAGCACTTCAGGTTGGCCTAGTGCCCTTACAGCAAGCTCAGAGAACTTCTGATGCTCCACAGCCCAAACATAACAAGCAGCAGAGATGACTGCTCCATTAAGTACAGGACGGAAAGCCAGGGGCCCTGCTCTTACACACCTCAGGCACCAACCCACCAAACACTTTTCCTCACATTGAGGAATCAAACCTTGAATTTATCATCAGATCAAGCTGGTAGCAGGTGTGAGGAGGAAATAACCAAAGCATACTGTGTTAGATAAACAACAAGTACTCTCTATATTACACCTCTATTAGATGCATATTTTCATTAGTCTAGAATCAAGAAGATACAGGAAGAAGCAGTTGTCTCTAATGTGAAATTTCAGAGTAAATGCCAAGGAAAAGAGAGGACCTGATTCTGAAAAATCACATAGGAATTTCTTGGAAAAGACAGCTTTCTTATCCATTTGTCCATTTCCTTCAGTTCACCTTCCTGGAGCCACAGTTCAGTGCTTCTTCCCTATGTTTTAATAGTTGCATAATCAAACCTCTCCTTATATTCCCCCAGTAAAAATAAACATATTGTCTTCACACTGGCAACTTTAAATTACTCCCTTTTTCCCTCCTTTACAGCCATTGGGAATGTGCATTTAGGTCTTTTGTTAAGCAAACAGAAACTATCCAGTATAAAACTGAGTTCAGACAGAAATTTTAAAAGACAAAGAAGGAACTTCATGCCCATCTTTTGGGGCTAATTTTCAAGTAAGAAGCAGGCACTCAACTGCCATTTGAATTCTCTGGAGTTTTTCAAACCCTGTAACATTGCAGTTCTGATGTCTCGATGATTTATGTTTTAGAAATGACAGATAAGTAAAACAGATGCCCTTAGAAAGAGACATATTCATCTGTGAAAGCAATTACATCATGGTTTCATAGATCATGCTTCAATAACCATTGCATTATCATATCATTTAAATGGGTGGCACTGCTCACACATAAGTAAATATAACAAGCTTCAGACTGTGTGAGAAATGCAGAGAAAAAAAAGAATTCACACTGCTGCAAAACACAGCTGAAGAAGTTAGATGATGACAATCATTTCTGGGTTTTGCATCTTTTTACTAGAATTAGCTCCTATTGTTCATTTGGTTTTGTATGATTCTCCATAGGAATGTAACCAACACTTGTTTAAAATACCTCTGCCTGTTTTACACCAATCCACAATGCAGTACAGAAATGGGGACTGCCGAGAACAAGAACAATGGCATCCAAACACATGGGATTGTGTTACAGCAGAACACAGCACTGCACAGGGTCCACCTAAATCAAACAGGAAAACCAAACTATATGTAATCTGTCATTGTCAGCCTCCTTATCCTTCAACACCACTTTTTGTGTTTATAGCTTCAACACCACTTTTTGTGTTTATAGAAGACAAAGATAAAAGTACTTCACAGGATGAACAGTTAAATCTCTACAATATAGCTCTTGGTAACATTTTTTAACTGCCAAATAAACATTTACACTTGGAAAAAAGTTACTACTTAGAGTTACTACAGCTTTAATGAATTTGCAGAGAATTCAAAATAATTGAGACAAAGCCATACAAAACTGAGATGCAGAGACATGAAAAGTAATTAAAAAGACATAAACTTTTGTTAATTGTATTCTGTCCATAATTTTGAGTTCACAACACATTCCAAATGGCCATTTCTTCCAAAGTAGACTGTTGTGCTAAAGAATGCCTGAGGCTTTCTTTCAACTTTTAATAAATGCTGATCAGCAAAATTATCCTTTTGGCAAACAGATAGCACACACAAATGTAAAAAAAAAAAAAAAAAAAAAACAAAACAACAAAACTAAACCCTATTTCCTTCCTTTCCATTGGAAACTTGAGAAAAAGACTGTCCTGATTTGAAAAGAACTAATTTAAGGTCCGATGCTAATTTCCCTAAAGTTTCAAGGAGCTCCCCCTCGAACAACATATATAAGAAAACACACAAAATCCAATGCAAATCACAGTGAACTTTAAAATATATAACAGAGGGAATAATTAGATCCATTTTTGAAACAACATAGAGAAATCAATATAAATATGTACTAGAATTTACGCCTTGAGCTTTACAATATATTAGGAAGACAAATTCAAGAAAGAAAATTGCCTGAATAGTTACAATTAACAAAATGCACCCTCTCAGCAGTGCATAATTCATATTTGATAACTGATCTGGGGGCATGGTTTAAATTTATTTATTAAATAATAAATAAATCATTTATTTAATTGGCTCATTTATTAAATTGGGCGTTAGACAGAAATTATGTAAACTAGTATCACATGATTTCCCCTAGCTGCAGATACATGTCAGAGTATGACTCTGTATTAGCCTTAAATGAAGAAACTCCTTAGATTTTGATCACACACCACACATACACACACATACACACACACTCCCTCAAACAGGCTGACAGTTTTCATATTTTATTCTAATTGACCCATGAAGTCAGAATCATCATTTCCATTATTAACATGCTTAGATCCATTACTTAACGTTACACTATGAGCATGTGTTAAAAACTGTTACATAGCTTAATTTGTTAGGTACAGGAAATCTACAAATTATTACAATCCAACATTTTTTATTTTTTGAAACTATGATGGTTTTGCTAAATTTGCCTAGTTGATAAGGTACCACAAAGTACAGAATAAACTTAAATGTACTGCTCCAGACATCTTATTTCTGAGGATTTCATTATATTGGGAACCACTGGATATGTACTTATGATCAAGCCACAGAATATCACCTATGAACACCAGTAATTATTAGTTTTTAAATAATAAAAAAGCAGTTAAGCATCTGAGTAAAGAAGATAATTAAGATATTTATTCACAAACCAACAGGCCACCATTCCTTTAAGTGTGGGATATCTAAAGACCTAAGGCCTAAAGGCATTCTGTCAGAGAAAGTTTCTTTGAACCCTGTCTGCATCATTTTATCTCAGTAAAAAAAAAAAAAAAACACACCTTCACTTTTAATAAAACTGCATGTCCAAAATATAGCATATGAAAATAGTAACTATAAAATAGAAAAGGCAACGAAATCCCAGAGCACAAGAGATTTCATAAGGAGAGAGGGAATTAGACAACAGCACACAAATATTTCTCTAATTAGTATCCTGAAAGATTGGGAATGAAAGAGATGGGATACCACATCATGTTATTTAATTATATGACTTCCCTGCTAATAGAGATATTCATAAGCATTGCCAGGAGCATGAAGACCATCATATGATTCAACTTTGCATAAAGAAGTTTGCTCATTGATCTTCTTTGGTGGGTTAACTGTTTCAAAATCTGTTTCAGGCTAAGGAAGCATCTTAAAAAAAGGCATATGTACAGTCTTACAGATCTAAGATAATACACATTGACTCATCATTAATACAGTTCATACTGATTTTCTCATAGCCGATGAAAGAAACATAATGTATTATCAGTGAACTGTATCAGAGAGGTGTAGTGCCCAGGAATAATGACTCCTTATTGCCATGTCTGAATGGTAACAAGGAGTCATCACCATCACAACAGAGATAACAGTAGTTGGATATTTTAAGATAATTCCACAACAAATTGTAGCATGTTTAGTCTTGATAAACAATTAACTTCTTACATATCACACTAGATTACCAGACTAACACATGAAGTTCTTATTGATTTGAATAAGAGTTCAAAGATTCTTTAGGAAGACTACTAAAAGTGAGTTTTATTGAAGGCAAAGATGGAGTCTGCTTTTGAGCTAACGTTATGTTAGTTCAAATTTTACTACAAAATGAATACTAAAATTACTTGATAGAATTACACTGATTACTGAAAAGTTCTTTGATGATACTTTTTAAATTACTAAAATCAATGAACTAGAACTAAAAAACAATATGGCACTTACTACTAGTTGGATAGATAAACCAAACTACTTCTTTCTGATCAGTATTTTACTATCAGCTCTTTCCATAATTAGATCACTCACTTCTGCCAATAAAAGCAAGGTATATGTCAGAAGGTACCTCTTCTAGTTGGCTATTCTCAAATATATGTTAAAAATAACTGACAAGTAAATAGCAAGTTACAAAATAAATGAAGTGAATCTTCTTGACGAAAGGGACATTAAGAGCTTTTCTGAAGTAGCTACCAAGCCTGCTAGGCAAGATACAGAAAGATGTCACCACAGGGAGCTGGGGACCAGCAGCTTGCACAGACACACAGATGACAAGCAGAGGACAGACAGTGCTTCTGAGGAACCAGTGGGAACTGGATAGAGTCTGCTGCCACTCAAAAGTCATCAAGTTCACTGAAAAGGGACAAGTCTGCAGGGGTGGGGAGATATATAGCTCTTTGAATTTCTGATGAGACATTCCCAGTCTTTCACTCATCCTGAAGGAATGCTTTAGGGGGAAAAAAAAATAGATCCATGTCAAAACTATTACCAAATTGTGGCCCTGTCACAAGACGTTAGGCTTTCAGACACTTACGTGTGTAGTTATTCAGTCTCCATCAAGTACAGGATCTGAGATCCGCCCAGATGGCACACAGCTGAGTTTACTCATCAGTTAGACACATATATGTTGTCAATGAATGCACTGCTGTAATCTTCAAAGTGGCAGTGGAATAACAGAACTGTGCATAGTGGTCTTCTATATATTTTCAAATACTTTCTTCCTAATGAACAATGCAGTACTTTTCTCCTCAGTCTTTCAGCCCTTATTTTATGGAAAGCTACAGGAATTAGCAATGGTTCCCTCTTCTGCAATGCCTGAGAGTTCCCCTCCTTGCTACATTTCATTAATTGGGGGAATACAAACAACTGGTCTGATAGAAACAAAGCACGTTGAGTCCAGTGCACAAAGTCTATTTTTAAGTTATGGATTTGGTAAACATACAGAATTAATCTGAAAAGCCATCAATAATAAACCCCCCACTCTAAAAAATATAACTTCAGAATACTATTTGTATGTTAATTTGTAAAGTCTTGACAGCTGTATCTTAGTAAAATATGAAGATCTCTCTTGTAACACTGAATAAAGAGATGTTTATGGTCTTACTAAAATTTAAGAACTCTTTAAGTCAACAAAAACTACAGAAGGCTTAATATTTGGCAGCCAAGCTACAGTACTAGACATTGCAACACAAAAGCAGAAGATAAATTATTTAAACACAATCAGAAGGGATTGAAAGTATCAAAATGGATTATTACTGGAAACACTGATGCTTAGATCGGGATGGATGACACTTTAATATACTATAGTACATTCAAATTTTAACAAGGCATAAATTTCATAGTTTAAAAGAATGCCACAGTGGGGTAAAAAGAGCACCGCATAAAAGCATCTTACAAAATGCAAATTAAATTTTCAATTTTCTTTTTCAAATCTGACATTCAACAATGATGACAAACTTTATCCCACCAATTTTTAACTGAAGTTAAAAAATAATCACAAAAAAATGAAACAAAGGAGTAAAAAAAAAAAACAAACTATGCAGATTTCAACACTGGAAAGAACTCAAACAATTCGGATATTAAATTCATCCAATCAGATTTCCCCAGGGATGGTCCTACAAGAGGTAAGTTTGCAAGATCTTTTGAATTAATAAAGATTGCTAAATTTCTACAGTGGCTATGGTACACTCAAAACCTACACGTTTCTTCCAAAAAACTAAGGTACAGACTATAAGTGTAACAAAAATCAGTCATGCTTTTGGAAAAATAACAACTCAAAAAAAAAAAAAAAAAAGTTTGCTTAGACTCAAATAGGGGGCACTTTCTGAGGCCTCTGTATGATTCATGGTTGGTTTGATTTAGTTTTTTTAAAACTATGTACAAAATTGCATACTTACTATAACTTTAGATGGGCTCTAGAATCCAAGACAACAGAAAAATAGAGTATTTCTAAGCAGGATTTTGAACATTACCTGAATCAACAGCACATCTGGAAAGAATCGTGACAGAGGAAGCCTATGAAGCAGTTGCTATGGAAAATGCTCTCTTAAATTGCTATCCGGGTGGCCTCATGACTCATGCAAATAATAGGATCCATTTTAAGATGAGCTGCCACCAGAAGGAGGAATGCTAATAGAAGTAACTGCCATTGCTATGAGGAATGAAACCACAGCTGCTAATCTCTGCAATGAGCAGAGATTCCGTAGAGGTAGTAAGAAATAATAGTGCCTCAGCAGCTCAAAGAAGCCAGAACTAACCAAGTCAAACTCTAGATATAAAAGTAGGTGTACACTTTCTTTCCTGTTGTGCAAAAAAGAGCTAGCTAATTAGTACAGTTCAACTCTAGGTAGCTATGCTGTTGAATGCACTGTCCAAGACAAAAGAAAATGCACACTTCAAAATACAAAAAGGTTGGAAGTATTGCAGAAATTATTTTAAGGCATATTTCAAAGGTATTTCCCTATATAAGAAAATAACACAAAATCTTGTCAAAAAGATGCTGAAAGAGAGATGCTGAAAGAGAGAATGATCTTCTATTCCTTTCTGGAATAGAAGATCAAACAAAATAAAAAATCCAGGTTAGCATCAGTTATTAAGAAATATTTTCTATGACTGCCTTAATTATTCCAAAAAGATAAACATATATAGGGTAATATTGTATTCATTACAAAAACCTTTGATTTAACAAAAGAAACCAATAATTTGGTTAATAAAGAACTGACTTATTCATAAAAGAAGGAAACACTATGTAAAAACCGAATACAGTATTTAAAACATTAAAAACTACATTCAAGTGTTAAAAATCTGGCAAAGATGTGCTTTGTCTGCTCTTCTCATTTTAAAACTATATTACGTGAATGCTGCTCATGATTCCATAGTTAAGGATGACTTAAGCTTATCCTTAAGGCAGAAAGTCATATTATTTAAGTACAAAAGAACAAAGTCTCTTCCTTCTCAAATTACTTCCATGCTTCTGAACATTAGTGGAAGTTACTTTGTAATGAACAGTTACTAACAGCTACAATTGTTTGGGAGGAACAGAGTGCATATGATGTTTATAAAGGCTGACATATTCATTTCACATTTACAGGAAGCAGACTAGCATGAAGCAAGAGAGCTGAAGAACAAGAAACTTAACATGTCAGTGCTGACTACCTAAGTGAAAAGTAAACTCGTGTATGGAAAAATAATTTCACCTTTGTTGACAATACCTCCAAAATAAATAACTTCCGCTTTCTAAGAAGTCACTGTCTCAGCCACTCATATTGACTCTAGTCAATACAGTGGATAAGGCACATTATAATAAAAGGAGGCCATCCTATTGGATATTTTCTCATTTTTTTTTAACAGGTAGAATAACTATTAATTGTTATAATCACATCCTATGCTATTAGCCAGTGAATTTCTGTTGAACCTGGAATGCTGAATGGATAGTAACTTTTGAAGTCTTTCTACTTAAATGTAATCCACATTACTACCTGCTAACCATTTCCCAGCTAAAAGTCTCTTACGGAATAATGCCCCATTGAGTGATGCATCTTGACATTACTCTGATTCTCAACCTTGGGCAGTTGCTACCTGCTTCCTTCCTTAGTGGGTCCTTCTGCCACTTCCACTTAACCTCAATTTCAACAGCACTTCTGCATCCTGCAGTTGTGCCAGCATTGACACTAAGCCAAGAAGCAGGCTAGCCTGAAACGCCTGCCCCCTGCATCCCAGCATCTCCAGTTCCAATGCACCTGATACACAGACAACTCATGGACAAACTGGACAAACCTACCAGGCAGAGTTTATTTGTGCAGTTTATTCTGCATGGTGCCTCATCATTAGATTTATGTCATCTGGTAACTAAACTTCAGGTAGTCATAGCACAGTCAGTTGAATAAAACAGAGCACCATCAATATCAGCTGAAAGCAGTTCCCAAATTTCTACACTGTACCTAAAAATGACCAATTGTCAGAATTGAGAGATGGACAGTGCCACAACTACGCCCCTTTCCTTTCAGGAAAGATTTTATATTCCTCAAAGGACCCAAGCATATGATTGTAATGTTGAGAGAGGCCTTAGTTTTTCAAGTAACAATAGGGTCTCAGCAGCAATGACTTTTGCCAAGTCAGTAAAGAAATGATTACTGACAAAGACTACTGCACCTCAGCGGTGACTTCTTAAAATTGTTGATAAAATTTCTAGTTAAAAAGCTCTGACCTTCGTTTTCTTAAGATGGACTTAACACTAATCATGTTAAAATAATTTATTACAGCAGTGAAATTTCAGCTGCTACAGGAGAGGGAAAAGGCAAATCTATGTTAGCTACCAAAAACCAATCAGTATTTACTGACATTTACCGCCTCACAGATCAATTTTTAGTTAGCTTCTTCAAGGTGAACTACTCATATTCTGCTCTTTACCACAGAAATACAAACCCACCAAATTACAAATTATTTCATACTCTACATGTGACAATATGAGTCTACATGTTCTTTAAAAAGCTGTCACTTCTTTAGCCCAATGATTAAAGAAAAATTAAGGTTTTGGAAAAAACATTCAAAACATCCCACAGATCCCTTTTACAAAGAAACTAACATAGTGAGAACCCTACCATTAGCCATGAAACTCTTGACCAGGTAAATATTGCTTATTCCAATAAAGTAAGATCACTTTTGGGAAAACTTACTCAAGAAAATATTTGAAGTAAATCTCCTTAGTCACAGGCTGTGGCTGTTATCCAGCACAAAGTCATGGCTTCAATGTATTGCACAATTGTAGCCCACAATAATGAAGATGAACATAAACATACCTTGCAGGAGTAAGAAAAGGTCAACATATCCTGATTGAGCAGAGTGCCCATAATAATACAGGAAAAAAGAGAATTCGCTGGGAGGCTTTAGAGCAACCAGGTAACACTCGCATATGAGAAACAGAAGTCCTTTGCTTCTTGCTTGATACACCACTGGCCCATAGACTTGAGATAACACTCTTTTGTATCTTCTTTAGCCCTAATCATAGTAACACATGAGCAAATCTAGTACAGCAGAGCTTGAGGTAAGGATTAAGTTTCACATTGCTCCTGCCAGGAATCCCCAGAAAAAATTATCAGAATCTGTCTTTTGAGGATAATAAAATAGAGATATTGAGAATTCCAGGACTCATCGCAATACAGACAAGCAATACTATAGCTAACTAAACCACAGCAACCCTCTAGTGTAAACAAAATCCAGCTGCCAGATTTGGTCCAAGTCTAATTCTGAAAAGGGACCCCAAGGACTCTAGTCCTCCTAAGGTCACCATGTGGTATTAATTGGACTAATGTGCCTTTCCAAGCACCTTTTTTTGTCAAAGACTCTTGGTTTCTAATGCTACATCTAGACTGCACAGCTGGCGCACATTATTCTTCAGCTCATCCAGATCATTCAGATTGGAGGCCTGTTTTTTACAAGGTCACAGGATCAGAAGGCATAGCAATTCTCTTCTATCTCATATTCTAGAGTTTCATTCCTGTAGAAGTTAACTATAAAGGTGTGTTGATGGGATTACACACAGATCTCATTCCGCCATAGTTCAGAGGTATTCTTCATTCTCACACTTTCATTACTATCCAGCAACAAGTGGCTCCCTTTGAGAAGTGCAAGGCTCTGTTTTGAGAAAACAAGTACTTCGACATGCCAAAGGTAAAGACCTTTTGTGTCCAATTCATCCTGGTTCTGGTTTTATTTATTCCTTGCATAGAAGGTATACCTCATAATGAAACACAACTGGGCAGGCTATGTGCCCAGCAACAGACACTTTCCTATAAAAAAGACCTCAGTCAGGACGTGGTCAGTTTAAATAAAAAACATAGCCAGCCTACCAAGGGCATCTGGCTGCATAAAACCTATGGGACTGTGGAGATTTTGACAGTGGAACAGGATAGGTGTCACAGTCAGAGTTTAGGTGTGAGTCACAGCAGTTGCAAAAAAAGAAAGTCATGCGATCTCTTCAGATGAGCATCACCATGGACATCTTATTTTTCTAGAGCCCTTCACCATTTTCATTTGAATGGTGGGAATTTATGGGCCTCAATTAGATACTGGAATAACCAGAATTTCTGTATTACAATTATCTGGAAAATGTAAACTCTATAGTCAAAGAAGAAAACACTGCTCCAGTTACCAATAGCATCCGTTTATAAACTAATTGTATTACATATATAACAAACTGAAAAAAAACTTTTTAGTCAAACACACAGGACTTTCATGTTCCAAATAGTAATATTTCCACTGTACTCTCATTAGCAAATATATACCACATCTCAAACAACAAAGACAATGTGGTAAGAGATTACAAAGAATCTCTCAAACACATTTTCATTCTTTCACAGTGTAGATTTGGCCAAATGTTTCATACATATTTGGTGTTATTCAGTTTTATTCCTACTTACATTTTAAAACATTAAAAATTGGTAGAAAACTAACTCAGAATATTTATAGGCATTCATAAAACATGCAAATACCACACCAGGAAACAAAAATAAAAAGGACTATGAAGGATCTGATGACAATTCTATGGAAAACTTTAATTACATCCCAAACCAAGGACTACAGCAAGGTGCAAATTTATAGCACTTTGCTAACTAGAAATGATGAGACTTACAACTGCAGTAGTGAAAATATTATGGCTTCTGTAAACTCCAAGCTCAAGTATAAAGTAGACATATAATCTTCAACTCCCTAAACACTTCAATTTGGCCACTAAAGATGCTGGTTTACATTTCCAAACATTCTCCCTTGTCACTACTTTTTATACTTCAGTTCTCAGGTTGTAAGTATTTGTTACTTGCAAAGCAACTCCTTTTGAACACAGAATCATGGGAGGCATTTGTTACTAACTGCTAATGCAGCCTGCCAAACAAAAACTCCCTGCTGGTGACATGACCACCTAGTGACCTCTAAAAATGTTTTAACAATGTGAAAAATATCTCCCTCTTGTAGGAAACAGCAATTTTTTAAATTAAATGTATATTGAATGTTCGCTTACATACAGATAAATGGTATTCAGAGTCACCTTCTCTGTTTCCAATTTCAATCTTTTGAAACCCAGCCCAAACCTAAATAAATAAACGTTGATACTAAGAGGAAACTAAGAGCTCAAGAGCCTTGTGATTTCACAAACAGCTTTTTTCCATTTTCTAAAATCTAAACTTTGAGCCAGACATAGAACAGGTAATGAAAAGAAACAAGTTTGGCAGCCCCTATGTGGGTCTAAACTGAAAATATGCCAGACAATAATAAGTGGCTGTAATTTGGCAGATTTAAAGTCTTTAAAAGTTTGCAGCTTGCTAGATCAAGTATGTAAAATTTGCAAATTGAAACACTATAACTGTGTTGAAAATGGACTGCTAAACAGTGCCACCGTAATAAAGCATTTAAAAATCATTTTACCATTACCTATCACTTATGCAATAGCATCACAACGAGAAACATAAATTAGGGAATCTACTTATATGATAATGAACATCTAAAGCATAACAGTCTTCGAGATTTTTTTTCAAGTTACCTGTATATTTACAGCTTTCAAGTAAACATATTTAGATAATTATATCTGATCTGGTTCGAGACCATCTTAGGAACCTGAATGTACACAAGTCCATAGGACTTGATGAAATCCATCCTGAGTCCTGAAGGAGCTTGAAGATGAAGTTGCTAAGCCACTGTCCATCATATGTGAAAAATCATGGCAGTCAGGTGAAGTTCCCAACGACTGGAAAAGGGAAATATAACCCCCATTTTCAAGACGGGGAAAATGGATGAGCGTGGGAACTACAGAGCAGTCAGCCTCACCTCATGCCTGGCAACATCCTGGAGTAGATTCTCCTGGAAGGCATGCTGAGGCACATGAAAAACAATGAGGTGCTTGGTGACAGCCAGCATGGCTTCACTAAGGGCAAATCCTGCCTGACCAATCTGGTGGTCTTCTATGATGGAGATACGGAACTGATGGACAGGGGTAGAGCAGTTGATGTCATCCAGCTAGACTGGTGCAAAGCATTTGACACTGTCCCATACAACATCCTTATCTCTACGTTGGAGAGACATCAATTTGATAGGTGGACCACTCGGTGGATAAAGAACTGGCTGGATGGCCACACACAAAGAGCTG
>JAOEHY010025821.1:0-10732 GCA_025447955.1 Psilopsiagon aurifrons
TAAACAGGGGAAGTTTAGATTGGATATGAGGAAGAAATTCTTTACTGTAAGGGTGGTGAGGCACTGGAATGGGTTGCAAAGGGAAGTTGTGAATGCTCCATTGCTGGCAGTGTTCAGGACCAGGTTGGATATAGCCTCAGGTGATATGGTTTAGTGTGAGGTGTCCCTGTCCATCGCAGGGGGGTTGGAAATGGATGATCTTAAGGTCCTTTCCAACCCTGACTATTCTATGATTCTATGTTATGTAGCCTGACTTCAAACAGTAATAGATTGCATTATGCTTCTATATTCATTAACAGTTAAATAGAGCCTGGTGTATTGGTTTCTACTTTTAGTTCTGCTATTAGCTTGTAATGAGTATTATTGAAATAGCTTTTTCTGATGACCTCATTATGCATCAGAACTTGTTTTCTTTTTGTGATCTTATCTTGTTATCTTATCTCTCTCTTATCTCTCTTTGTTATCTTATCCTTGATCAGGAATAAAAAGCACTAAGTAAGTGTAAACCAACTTACATTTCTGAATTGTGAAGTTTGGTGCTGAACACCAACCTTTCATTAAATCAATATATTCTACTAACTTCCCAATGTTAGAAGTATTCTCAAAAGTTTGGGGGGAACGAAATGTAAATGAACTGCAGGCCTTGTGTACTTAAAAATAGGAATATCTAATCAATTTTGTTTCTTTAGGAACATGTACATTTTTATTCATTCATGCTTAATGTGTAGGAAAAAAGCCAACCACAATTTCTACATATTTTGAATCTCTTAATTTATGGCGGTTTTCTCCTGTTTCCCCCCCAAAAAAAGCTTTAAACTTTGTAACAATGTAGGTCTCTGCTAGCAACCTAATGCTATCACTGGTATCTGCTAACTGTCTAAAAGATTCAAACCTCACCTGATTTGTTTCACTTTCTTATCCCGATGTACTTCCACGGGCAGGGTAAGATAGCTCAGAAGCAGTAAGCTCTCTAATGCATCCTTTTCAGTTCAAGCATGTTAATTCCTTTTTGCAACAGTTGAGCAAAAAAGCTTTCTCCTTCAACACAAGCAAGTTCTCTGATTCTCAGGCAACTACTTGAAGACAATTTTCTTTGAGAAGATTGTCTGTGGCAGAAGAGTGGCTCTCATCCCAAGTGAGACACCCTGACAGCATTGCCCAAATTCTCTCTGTGAATAAAGGTGCTAGCTCTCTCTAGAGAATGGTAATGGTTTCTTTGATGCAGCACTAGGAATCTAGGGTTGTTTGGGTGGTTTTTGCAGGAGAAACACAACAAAAAAACCCAACACACAAGCAAAATCATCCCAACACCACCCTCCTACAGCCTGTTCTGACAGCTGTACCAAACAGGAGCAAGAGACCCTACAGAAAGTTTTATGGCATAAAGCAAATGGAACTTGACTTTCTTATGGATGAGTTTTCTACTGGCAATTCTTTAGTTGGTCCTTTCACCAATGCTAAAACCACAAAGCCTGCAAGACTGATGAAGCAGAAAAGATTGCTATGTTAAGGCCTACTCTACTGGCGGCATTATATACTTTTAGTCACAATCTGTGTTAATATTAACTGTAGTGATAAGACAAGGAGTAATTGTTTAAAGCTGAAGCAGGGAGAGTTTGGATTAGCTATAAGAAGGAAGCTCTTTACTGCAAAGGTGGTGAGGAACTGAAACAGGGTGCCCAGAGAAGCTATTGCAGCCCCATCACTGGCAGTATTCAAGGCCAGGTTGGTCGGGGCTTGGAGCAACCTGCTCTAGAGGAAGGTGTCCTTGCCAGTGGCAGGGGATCGGAACTAGATCTTAAGATCCTTTCCAATCTGAACCATTCTGTGATTCCATGATTTTAAGTTCACTGGCAAATTGTGGCTGCAGAATATGTTCTGGATTTCCATTGTTTTCAAAATGTATTTACTGTAAAAGACTTGTAGTCACTGCTGGGAAGATGTGGTGATCTTCAGTGAGCTCTAACTAGCTGTAGTGTGCTGGCTGAGCGAGTGGACCCTGTCAATAAATCAAAGATCACAAAGGATGGCAGCTTGTGATCAGAGGTGTGCTCTATGAGCTTGGGGAGTTAAAGGGCACTGAGGGTTTGTTGTCCTTTCTAATTAACAGCTCACAAGCTAATGGCAGTGAAATGCCTGATCCACCACCTTAGGTTCAGCTCCATTTCTCCTCTACTTCTGTGCAGCAATGCCTGACCATTGCACTTCCCACTGCACTCTGGGTCTGTGGATGGCTCCAGGCAGTACCAGCCTCTGCCATGTCACCCAGTGTGAGCGTGTCAGGTGCCGCACAATGGCTTTGGGTTAAGTTGGGGAATCAAAGAACCAACTAGGTTGGAAAAGACCTTTGAAATCATAAAGTCCAATCTTAGCCCCAGCACTGCCAAGGCCACCACTAACCCATGGCACTGAGGGCCTCGTCTATACGGTGTGTGAACACATGCAGGGATGATGGCTCCAGCACCACCCTGGGAGACTGTATGTGTAGAATTGATCCTTGATCTACACCAGGAAGATCCTAAAGTCAAAATGAGGTGGCCTGACTGAGGGGTGGCACTGTAATAGCTCTGTGACTCCATTACAGCTCCTGAAGCCCTTGCTGAGCCGTGAAACCACCGGGTTCAGACTTAAAATGGGAGATTTAGGTTAGATCTTGGGCAGAAGCTCTTCCCTGTGAGGGTGCCCAGGGAAGCTGTGGCTGCCCCATCCCTGCAGTGCTCAAGGCCAGGTTGGACACAGGGGCTTGGAGCAACTGCTCTATGGAAGGTGTCTGGGGCAGGGGCTGGAGCTGGAGAAGCTTTAAGGTCCTTTCCCAAACTACAACATGACTTCCATATCTTATTTTAACCTCAGGCACTAAACCCCAATCAACCACATCTATATGCACCAGAACAGTTTAAGAAGGAAAAAAACAACCCCAAATGAAGAAGTTCCTCGCTCGCCAAGGGCACCTTTAAAAGCGGGACAGCCGTAGGGATGGGGAACGGCCGTAGTTCCATCGACCTCCTCCATGCCCCGCCGCCGCCTCAGCGGGCAGCGCCACACGACCGGGAAGCGGGAAGCGGGAAGCGGCGCTCTCCTCGCTCAGGGCGGGCTCCGCGCTGCTGCTGGGAGCCGTGAGGCGGAGGCCGGCCCGCCCGGGGGCTCCCGCGGGAGGACGACCGCTCACCGCCTCCTCTGCCTCCCGGGCCCGCCCCGCGGGAAGTTCCCGGTAGGGAAGTTCGCGGCCGGCGGCGGTGGGAGCCTGAGGGGCTCCCGTGGAGGTGCGTGTGTGGAGGGGAGAGGGCTGCGGGGCCCTGCGCTCACTGTCCCGTCCCGGTGGAGGGGAGGCCGCAGCGGGGGAGCAGCCGCTGCTTCCGCTCCGCTGAAAGGCCCCGGGACGGGGAAAAGCGGCCCTGAGGGGGAGCGAGCTGGGCCCGCTGGGCGAAGGAGCTGGAGGGATGTTGTTTGTTCTGACCAAAGCCAGCTTTTGATTTCGTTTTTCGCTCTCTGAAGGTGCGATGCCGCCAAAGGATCGCGACAAAAGCAAGCTGCCGGTTCCTCTCCCCAGAGACATGATCCTGAAAGACACCGAGGGGAAGGTGTGGCGGCTGGGCAGTCAGATCGGCCAGGGAGGATTTGGCTTGATCTACTTAGGTAAAATAGTGCTGGTAGTTGAGAGGGTAACTTGAAATAGTCTTTGCAACTTCTTAACATAAACCAGAGTGGTCTTTAAAAGTTACTGTTGTTTACATGCTTGTGTTCAGCTGTGCTGATGTGTGGTTTTCTGGCCTTTGCAACACCCTGTTTGGTGTCTGTCTTGTTCTGATGTTGATGGTGCAGCGTGTGCTCTATGGGCTGTCCAGCCCAGTGTGCCGGCTCGGTGGGCTCTTTGCTGTGGAGCTCAGGTGAGGTAGGCAAGGTGCTGCTGCTGCTATCAAAGACCACGGAAGAGCGTTGCCAAGTGAGGCTCCAGTTAATGCTGATGCTTTCCTTTGCTGCTTTGGACTTACACCAGTCCTGTGCTCTGGAGCTCTCTTTGGGTTTCTGCTTGCTGGAAATGTTCTCTTCTGGCCAAGACTACATTAGTTTCCATCCAGGAGGTGTAACAGGAACAGTTAGCTGGGTGTTGCCTCTGAGGTGGAAAAGCCCTTTATTTCCTCAATCCTAGCTAGCTTTCTGTGTTTCCTTCAGAAGAAGCTGCTGCATTTCACTCAGTCGGTGTTTTATGAGGAATGAGTGGTTCTGAAAGGCAGTTTGTAAAGCGTTCTGGGCCACTAGAGAGCATATAATGTATGTTATTATTGCTGGTGTCTATGAAACAGCAAATCCTGTTTGCAAGGCAATATCAAGTTGGGTTTTTATTTTTGTGAGGGGGGGTATGTTTTGTTTGTTTCTCCCCACGGCAAACACATACAGGCATAGTGGTCCACAGTGGCTGTTAGGAACTAAACAGAGCTTGTCTAAGACAGCAGTTAAGGGTTATCTAGAAGCAATTTAGTACATCACCTCTGGAGCCAAACATGATCTACTTAAGTTAGAGATATGTTATCTCTCTATTTGGAGTATTAATGTTTCAAACTTCATAAGCAAATCACTCCTATACATAAATCAACTTCCCTTTATGCATAAACCAAATAAGCCTTCTTTTTTTTTAAGGTTTTCCTTTTTGTGTGCTTTAGCCATGGAAAATAGTTTTGATTGTTTACTACTCCTGGGAAACTCCTTTTGATGGTTTCCTACTCCTGGGTTTGGTTTTTTTTGTTCAGTTGATTTCTTAATGCTTCCTTCATATTGAGTGATTTGTTGGAAAATGATCTGTTCCCACATTGTTATGTAGCATGAGCTTTCCACTTAGTGTGATTTCCAGGTCTTTATAATGAGATGAGTTTTCATTAGAACAGGCATCGTGTGCCTTATCAATTGTCTTTAGTAACTCCTTTCAAATATGCTGAGCTGTGCTGGATTTAATGTGGTTTCATGAAGGTGAAGTAGTTGTCCATCAGTGTCAAACTGTAGCATCAGGCACCCACAGTAAAGAGAAAAAGTGTGCTTTTTCTTGGGTGCCACTGGTCTCTTGATGACAGATTGTGATCTTTGTTACATCTGCCTGGCTATCTCATGGTGCTTGTCTACTTTCAGCTGTTCAGGAACATTTTATAGTGCACTGTTGTGTCCTTCCTTTCCCTTTTTCTTTTTCCCTCCTCATGTCCATTATGGTTAATCACAAAGAACTGAATGGCAACTGCAGACTCGTATTTCATGGTGCCATAGTCCCATATGTGTTCAGATGTTGCTTCTCTGAAGGGGTTGCCCAGTTGTGCTGTTCTTCCAGCTATTTGTGTGTGACTGTAAACTACAGGAGGGTGGATAATTTTATTTGTGCATCCGGACTAAGTTCATCTAGACTTTAGGTCTGAGTGGAGAAACTTTCTGGGAAGGGAAAAAGGCATAAACTTGCACTTCATTCTGCTGAATGCAGGTGTAGATGAAGCAAAAAGATTTCAGTAACAACCTAAATGCCACTGCTTCTGCTTTTCTGCAAAGTAAACACAGTGACTGAAAAACCTGGAGAAGACTAAGGTTGTGTATAAGTTTGAGAATAGTTTGGTGTAACAGAAATGAATGAGTAAATGGCAAGAGTTGGTGGGTATGTCCCTATACCTACACTCCAGTAAAGTGAAGGGTTTGTTTTACTTTGGACTGGATTTCGTGTGGTCTGCTCTGGGCTAGATTTGATGTGGTTTCCTCAAATAGTGCATGTTTGAGGCTGTCTGAAAAGCTGTTTTGAACCTTCATGTTGCTGTTAGTAGTTGGAGTGCATCTGATGGGTTCCTGTAGTGGAGTTTCTGGTTTGGTTTCCTATGGAATACATATCATTGATGCACTCCTAACTGCTCAACAGACTGAACCAGGGCCTTCAACTAATAGCTCTAGAGGAGCCAAAGATTAGGGCAGTTTTAGAATTTTTAGGTTCTTTTCCTTTTGATATATCTGGTAGCTTATTATGACCTTTCTTAGACCATCTAGTTGATTCTATGATCAGTGGGTTGCGTTTGACAGATGCTATGCATAGAGCATACATGAGATATTACCATAAGAAAATAGAGCTTAGTGTGAGCTGAAAAATAATGGTGTCTCTGGATATTGCCTTTCAAAGATAAAGGACAGGAAGATGGAAATTTGCAGAAGGCTCCTATGGAGAGAAGGAAGAGATGGAATGCAGTGCAGAAAGCAAGGTTGTAGTGGATGTACCACGTGTAAGACAGAAAATGCTGTGTTCCTGAATCACTTGGAACATAGCTCTGTCATTTTCTGTTGCAGTCAAGCCACACTGGATCTTGTGGGTGTACAGGATATGGCATCTGGACAGTCCCATGCAGATTTGATTAGTTTTCTGCCTGATCCCACAGACTGCTGAGGTGATTTCACATTGTAGTGTTAGAGTTTGGCTCCCACTGAACTGAGGTGTAAAGCAGTCAGTGGATTAGTTGGGAATGAGAATACAACCTGGGGCCCTTGGTGTTATTATCCTGTGGGGTTTTTTTGCAAGTGGCAGCATGGCTGAAGAAATAGTATTTGCATCATTTAATCTCCTCTTTCAGAAGGGGCAGTGAATGATACATGTCGCACTGAACTAAAGGCTCAGTTCCCTGCATAGCTCATCTTACAGTTAAAAGGGGACATGGACTATGATATTGATATTGAGACTGGAGCTTTTTCATTTTGTCCACCTCTTTCTCTCTGATATATTATATATTATGTAAATACAATTCAGTAGCTTTTTCTTTTTTTACACTTGATCATATGGAAGAGTTCAGCTATCTTTGAGAGTCAAAGGGAGTGAAGTGGATGTCAGACCTTTGAGAGTAAGGTATGGATGCTTGGTGCTGAGAGGCACCTTCTTCCTCTGTGCTGTTCAGACTAGTTTTTAGTGCATATACAGCAAGACTTGAGAGGACCACTAAACTTTTCAGTGAGATGATAACACAGAAAGAGCAGTAGAGAGGTGGGGAGGACAAGGGAGCGGGGACAGGTTCAACTGCCTGCCAGATATGAACAGTACAGGACATTTATAAAAGCAAAGGTTAACTTTGCTGGCTATATCTTTTAATAAGTCTTTTTATAGTAATGGTGTAAAGATTTTGATGCGCATTGTTATAGCTTAATTTCCCATTAAGGCTACTCCATACTCCATTAATCTGTATTATAATAATATAATCATGTTCTTGAGAAATTTTACAGTATCTCTGCGAAATCTATTTACAAGGGATGCATTCCATGGAAGGTCCTATTCACTAAATCAAAGCTGCTGAAAGCCATTTACTGGCCCTGAGTCCTAGGATGCAAGTAGTCTCTTCTGGAGCAGGGCTTCCAAATTTCTAATTACATACATGAAAGTCACCACTATCTGCAAGTTCAGTCCTGCCTAACTTAACATATTCCTTAGTTTTCTGATTTACTCTTTCTCTTTTCCGTCTGTGCCATCTTGTCTATTTCTCTATTGACTCATTCATTCCCTTGGATTCCTTTTTTGCATTTTTATCTTGACCAGAGCAAATCCAGCAGCAGAAGGCTGATTCTTCCCAATGCTCCTGAAGAGAACAGTTTCCTTTGCTGCCAGAAGCAATGGAAGCTGCCTAATGATCTCTCAAACACTGTTTTTGCCATAACAAGGGCAAGATGGATCATAAGCAGAAATTAACTATGACTTTGTTTGTTAGAAGGTTTTTTTATCTTTGCTACTGGTGCTCATTTGCTGTCTGGCACCTCAGACAGCACTGTAAGCCCTTTGATAGAGCAAATTGAAGAGCAGCTGAGGAAGAACATGACATATTGGTGGTCTCATGACTGGTTTGTAGTCCTGTGGAGAGCAGTGTCAGTACACTGGAAAATGAAGCAAGAGTTGAAGAGGGTGCTACTGAGATCTTTGCGTTTCCTCATTTATCTTCCTGATCCCAGTCAGTAATTAACACCACTCTTTATATAAATCATTCTCTAGTCCTGCTGCAAGCACTCTATTAATGCACAATTTGGACTGAAAATTTAAATGCAGAAAGGTCACACAATGTTTTGTTAAGATTCCAGTGTTACAGTGAAATGTGCTGCACGCAGCACTGCCTACAGGCTTCTTTCTCATGGAAGCTGATGGTTCTGCAAAATATTAATTTTTTACATTTATATTCACATGTTTTGTTAGATGGAGTCCTCTATAATGGAACTTATTCCATGATAAAAGTGTTTTTATTGTATTATGTCTGTATTAGCACTAAGTGGTAGATGAACACTAACAGTTTTGAAACCATTGTTCGAGCTGCTTTGCAGCAGGTATTCAGATGATGCTGTTTATCCGCTATTTTTGCATGTGTTGTTAGAATATGGGGAGCTCAGGAAAGTATGTATTGATAAAAGTCATAGTCAAATTCCGCCCTGCTTGGAGATCCTTTACCCCTACAGCCAGCACACTGGCATTTTCTTCCCCCTCCCCATTTCTTTGCAGAAGAGGCAAAGAAGGTCTACTTGAGCAGCAACCCAGTGATTAAATGGGTGAATACTGCCTTTTGATACTAGCAGCACAGGGAGCTCTGCTGCTCCCAGGGAACAGGTCTGACTGTGGCTTGTTCTGCTGTAAAGTTTGGACCATAGTATGCTCTGCCCTTGATGTTCTGAGGCCTAGTGTTCTGGGAACCAGGGTGAAGTGTGAAAGAAACTTTGCTTCTGTTCCAGAAAGAGTAATTTCCATGGATAGTTTGTATATCTCTGAGCAGGGCTGTGCATCTGTCAGGGAAGAGAAACATGGATGGGAGCACATTCTGTCATCATCGCACTGATCATTCATAGAGTCATAGAATTGTTAGAGTTGGAAAGGACCTTAAGATCATCTAGTTCCACCCCCCTGGTTTACATTAGGAATTGCTTTTGTAGTTGATTCCAGAGAAACTTCAGCAGTTGATTAAATTAACTTTACTGAAAATATTTACAACAGTGCAGCAATTTACAAAAATGCAGTAAAAATTACACCAAAAGATATATGTTCAGCAGGATTTTTATAAACTCAATGGAGAGAAGAATATTAATAGCAAACCCCTGTAATTAATCGCAGTAGCAGGTAACTGTCTGGTTAGGGATTTTTCTTAATCTTCAGATGTTAGAATGCGTTTCAGCAAAGGTCTCATTGTACCTGCAGGTGTGAAGCTTAGTGTGAAAATAAATTCATTGGTAGACAAACACCACTTCAGGAAAGAGACTTTATGTCTTGTTACTAATATAAAACTGTATAAATATAGAGATAGGAAACAGATAATCTAATTGTTCACCATGTCTGTAGGCAACCAAATCATATATTTAACCTAATTTTGTTACTCAGTGGTTGCTTAGAGCTGACCACATGGTGCAGGATCAGCCTGCACCATCTGTTAAAGAGGAAATACTCCTTACCTAAACTAGTTCTTGCTGTTGGCTGCTTGAATTCTTCCTCTTGAATTCTCCCTCTTTCTTCTTTTTTTGGTCCTCTGAAAGCTAGAAGCCTTAACTTAGAAAGCATAATTCATTTTGATACAGTAGTGTAAAGCCTGTTACAAAGTCTGCAGAGATCATTACTGTTATATTTGAGTGTTCTGCCGCATTGTGTGTTGGTTTGTTTTGTTTGTTCCATATGTATGAACCTGTGATTTGAGAGCCATTGTCATGCTCTTCATTAGTCCACCAAACTAGTCCACTAGTCAGACTAGTGGATGGGCTGAAGCAGAATCTTGCCAGATTACAGCTTGTACGTCAGGTTTTCAATGTTAGAGGGCTGGAAGGCCAGGTTGGATGGTGCTTGGAGCATCCTGGTCTAGTGGAAGGTGTCCCTGCCCATAGCAGGGAGTTGGAGCCGGATGGCCTTTAAGGTCCCTTCTAATCCCAACCATTCTAAGATTCCTGGACTCCCATTTGAGAGTGCTGTTAGAGCAGATCACAGATATCATTTTTTTTTTTTTTTTTTTTTTGCCTGGGGTTAAAGAATGTGTCACACCTATTCCAGTAATCCTGTCAGTAATCCTGAAAGTCAAACAGTGGCTTCCATTGCAGTGGAATGCAAAACTTCAGCTCTAGTGAATCATGATTAAGGGTTCATTAGAAGATGAGTGAGAAATGTAGTGAAATTTCCTACCAGTCCTGAATGTTCTTAACTGAGGAGACAATTGCAGTTATCTGCAGAACAGTTCAGCAATTGAGCACAATTTTCTACCAAAATCAGTTTAGTTAGGGCTGGTGGGAAGTGGTTTCACAAGCGTGGTACAGAGGTGCATGTTATTTGTGTAAATAAACCCCTATATTCATGAAGCTACCTAGAAGAAGAATCTGTAAAAAAAACATGTCATATAAACACTGCTCAGAAAAGAGCCTGTCCAGGAAATCATGATGCATGATAAAGTGACAATATAAGCAGAGAAGTAGGTGTTCTTACATTTAAAATGGACTGCAAAAGCCCTTCAGACACTGAATGTTTCAGTTCTTGGGAAATGCTGGACATTGTAAAGGCAGAGGGGAGGAAGTGATGCCCTTTGTTCTCCTTAGTACCAGTGTTTCCCAGTATTGGTATTTCCCTCCATAGGCAGGAAATATTCAGTCATGTGTTAAATAGTAGATATGACATTTTATTTACATGTGTACATTTTGATTTTAGTAACTATATTCCTGCAACTTGGATTGGTTTTGTTAGATGTTTCGAACAGCAACACCCCCCCCCCCACCACCCCCCCCCTCTGGT
>JAOEHY010025823.1:0-24135 GCA_025447955.1 Psilopsiagon aurifrons
GAAAACAGAGTGGGGAGAAATGATGCAGGTGGAGTAGGAAGAAAAGCAAAGAAAAATCTGCTCAGACAGAGAGACAAAACAAGCAACTGCTTAAGAGATTTGGCAGCAAATGAAAATGCCCCTTCCCCCTCCCCGTTTGGAGCCTGGTTCAGCCTGTACTGGTGGTGGATCACAGTACCAGCCACACTGAGATACAGGCAGACACTTCTGTCTCACCAGCTGCTCTGACAATCCATTTTCATACAGTAACGGGAGGAGAAGCAAATCTGCAAGATGGAGCTCCCGGTCACCGTGTGAAAGCTTCTCTCTGCACTGCCCTGTGCTTCAGGTGTCGGGGCTGTCAAAAAAGTTTGACAAGAGCAGAGACTAGCTTTCCTTAAAGCATAGTGCCGCTATAGTCAGGATGGCTTTGATGGGTAACCGCATCCAGGCTTGTAAGTTGTACACTATGCAATTTTGGACATTCCTATGGAAAACCTAAAGTGCTGCGCTGTGACCGATGACTGAAATAGGTGTTCCCTCTGGGCGGTTAATGAAACTATCTTTCCATATTTGCTTAAGAAAACACCACCTTAAGAAAATGAACCCTGGCTACTATAGGCATTAATAATGTGTTGCAATGTTTTTTCCCAAGGGTGAGGGTGTTAACTCTTGTAGCTGGCCCAGGCTAAGTTAAAATTTAGATAGCTATGTTCTGTCAACTTGTCTGCCTACATACATAATAAACTATTGCATGATACAATGCATTTTTAGGCAGTTGCAGTGAGTCATCCAGCAAAGATATATTGCAATGGGGGGGAATAAAAGTGATTCTTTACATTTTGTTTGTACAAGCACCAAAGCTTGTGAAGCACTTTGGAGTCCATCTGGCTGAAATGTGCTATATATAAATGTAAGATTGTTATCACCAAAAACACATTCAGTATGGTGTTTCTCTCACATATTTTTTGTTAATTTCAGTGAACCAGTTCTTTTTAATGAATAATTTCCATTGGAAAGCTTTGTTTTGCCTGTAACATAAAGCTTTTTTGGTTTCACTCCCTTGTCTGGTTTTCATTATCTTGGCAATGAATTAGCCAAGAGGGCTTTTCCTCTCAGTTAGGTTGGGAAAGTACCACTGGCATGTGTCTGTTTTTTGCAGGAAAGTGACTTTTTCCCTGTTATTATTTCAGTTATCAGTGTTGCTTTTAGTCCACCACAGATTCTTGCAATCTCAACAACAAATTTGGGCTCCTATATGTGCACATGAGCGTGCCTGTTCGCCTACATATCACTTACATGCTCATCACCATGTGGTTCCTATCCTTCTGAATGCATTGCTTTATATGTTACAGCTATATAAATGTCTTCATGCTTGGAGCCATTGGAAAGCAAGCAGTCATAAAGAAATGGCTTTTCAGCTTGTACTGGTAGGTAATGACTTGATTCCTAAATCCCAAGTAACCTTTTTGGAAGGCAGCCCTGAATGTGCCAGTCAAGTTTTATACCCCAGCTCAAGCAGTCATCAAACACTTTCCCATATAATATCAGCTTCTTTCGAGGTCAGTTTCACCAGTGCTTCATCAACTCAGGGGGAACATGTTCAGGTTGAATTTTTTACCCTGCAACAGGCCTGGACTCTCTTTTCAGGCAAAACAGTGTTAATCAGTGCTGCATAATACTCTATGGCCATACCAGTGTATTCAGGAAAGATGGCTCCAGGGTGAGCTCCACACTGATTCACCAAACCTCACTGCAGAAAACCACACAAGAGAGATTGCCTCTCATTGGCTTTTTACTGGTAGAACTGGAACACATGCTAAGCCTAAAACACCTATCCCCTCACAGACCAGCAAAGCCATGCAAACAGTTGAACAGTTGCCTGTCACTGTGTTTGCCAGAAAACTGCATGTTTAAATGACTCCTGACTTAGAGGGAAATTATGTAAATCAGAAGACATGGTAAAGAAATTAAAGCAAATGCATATAAATAGTACTGCATAATGGGTTGCTTCACATTTTACTTGCATATGAAATGTTTTTATAAACCCCTTTATGACCTCCTCACTTGTGACTTCTGGGCCTTGTTATTATTAACAAAGTGGGGAATAGATCTTACTCTATCCCAGGCGCAGCTCCTTATGAATTCCTTTTTTCATACACTGAATAGTTTATGTATATGTACATGTGTACTTTTTCTCTTACTAATTTTTGCAGTAGGCAGAAATCATACACAATATAATGGAGTTACATCACTTCTCCAAGCACTTTCCTTTGGACTTCATTATCTTCCAAAGATAGACTCATCCCTCCCAGAGATGGCAAGTTAACAGACTTGGGCAAAAATCTTGTGTGTAGAAAAGCATGGCTGGTTTGGATCTGGAGCTAGACCCTGGCTAGAATATGGGTTGTGTTCTTGCTTCAAATGCTCCTGCAGCTCTTAAATGGCCAGTGTCATAAAACCCAACATGAATTATTGCCTTCCAGCCAGCTTAGTATTTTCATCTGCAAACTTTTAGTACATTGTTCAATGCTGATGTGAAATACTGGAGAGGATGCCCAGCTGCACAATGTACCCTCTTGTCCCCATCTGCACCAAAGCTGCCAGCTGATCATACACTGACAGAGAGCCCTAAGCATTTTGTGACTCAAAAAACACAGGCATGCCAAGGTGCACAGGTGCCAAGTTGCACACGGCAGTGGGGATGGACAGGTACTTCCAGTAGGCTGACAGAGATATGCATACCTGGACTTTACCTCTACATTTATGTTCTCCAGGACCATGAGGCAAAGCACACTGGGAGTACTACCATGATATATAGTATGGAGATTTACGCTGGTATTTAACAGGAAAAGGAAATACTGAGATAATTTACTTATTTTCTAATAGTCGATGCCTTCAAGATCAGGTTTCAAGACGAGCGCATTGCTACAAAGCAAGACCTAGAAGTTAACTTGAAGACAGTTTTCTGTTGCTTATGTAAGAAATGCAGCAATAAAGAACTGAACAGAAGGAAAAATGTCTATAGAAAGAATTACAACTGAGCAATAAGACAAGAAAGTTGATCTGTCCTGATTCCCAAACTTTTAACCTCAATTTTTTAACCTATCTGAGCCCATTGACTTAACATGTCATTTTTTTCTCCATCTCAGCCATCTAGCTCTTGATATTGTGTGATGTGGCAGTCAGCTGAAACCTGAATGGAATCTGGACCTATGAATAAGAGTTAAATTTAGCCAAAGCAAATGCACAGGGTTCTCCCCAGTTCTATCCTGAAACTCTTTTTGCAGGATGTGTTCTAATTACTATTCTGATATGAAGCGGTAAGTGGTTATTTGACTAAATGAGATATCTAAATCCCATAAAATTAAGGAGTTGATTTCCATTTTGACGTCAAGGTATTGAAGTACTAAATCATAATCATAGAATCGTAGAATGTTTTGTTTGGAAAAGAGCATAAAGCTTATCTATTTTCAACCTCCTGCCACAGGCAAGGACACCTTCTATTAGACCAGGTTGCTCCAAGCCCCGTCCAGCCTGGCCTTGAACACTGCCAGGGGCAGCAACAGCTTCTCTGGGAAACCTGTGACAGTGTCTCACCACCCTCACAATAGAGAATTTCTTCCAAATATCTAATCTAAATCTACTCTCTTTCATCCTAAAGCCATTCTCCCTTGTGCTATCCCTACATGTCCTTGTAAAAAAACTTCCACAATGCAGTAAAAATTCTTGGTTTGACATCAGTGGCAACAAGGTTTTGTTCATGTGCTCTATTTTATTCAGGCAGTGAAAAAAGATGAAATTTATAATATGTTTTTCAGTCCTTCACAATGTTTCTGATGTTCACCCACATTTGCTGACTCCTTTTTCAGTGTTTCAATGAGAAAGGAATTAATGGACGAAATCTCTTTTGCTCTATGTCGTAGTCCCTTTGGGCAACCATTTGTATATTTGAATGTTAGTAAATGATGGAAAGTTCAGTATCCATGGGAAGGTCATTTGAAAGTCTCAGAAAACAATTTTATATGCAAGAAACAAAAACATGATCCATTTCCCATTTCAATGGGCATCTTTTCACTGCCACAATGACCCACAAGTTTGGGGTTTGTAAAGCTTATTCTCTGACATACAAAGGCCATTTTCAGCACAATCTAAGGACTACAGGAAGGGTTAACCTCTCGGCTGCCCTCCCACGCTGTGTTTTGATCGGTGCCCCAAGCTACAGGACAGATATCTCATTGTTTTTAGTCTTTAATATCTGATTCCCATTTCACTTGTGTAGATGATGGGACCATACAAAACTCCCTTTGTTTGAAGTAAGAGATGCAGCACTTACTCTGCAACTGACTTTTAATACTTGACTTTTTCTTCCTACTTCAGAAAGCACCTGCTTGAGTAGCTTGATGACTAAAGAGCCTTTCAACCTCCCTGCCACCATTTTTAGATTTGGTCTACTTCATAAGAGACTGAACACCATTGTGGCTGTGGCTAAGTTGCATAAGTGAAAAGAAATTGATGATGTTGATGCAACTGTTAGTGGATGAGTGGATGTCAGGGACTCCTGCAGCAACTCACGCAACTGTTTGGAAGTCTGAAACACGATGCTGAGACCACGCAGCCTTACCCACAGACAGATGAAGGTTGGACATTCATTCTTATCACTAATAAGCCCTGTATTCTATCCTGAAAGAACACAAAGATGAATTATTTTATCCCTATGTTTGTTTTTTTGTTTTGAGTTTTTCCTTCCTTGACAGAGATAGTTCCCAAGGGGAAAGGTAGCACAGAGAAAAGCTGAGTAGGCTGGACACAAATTTGCATCAGCCTTGCAAAGGCTGATGGTGAAGACACTTTCACTTAAATCCATACCAAACTCAGCAAAGATAAGTACGGAACATCAAATCAATATGGACGGTCGGGCATCCACAGAGACTGAGATTTTCCCTTATCTGAGACTGCGTTAAACCTTGGACACACCTGAGATGTTCCTCCTGTGCCTTCCTATGACTTGTATGCAGGAAAGACACAAGCAGTGTCAATTTTAGACACTGTGATTAAGAGATCAGATGAAACAGAAACAGAGCAGAAGGGAATCATACTTTAATTTATAAGTTTGTAAGTGAGAAGAAGGTCTTTGTTCTTCCTTCATATTCACAACATCTAAAGCCTTGAGGAATAAACACTTGTATAGTCAACTTGTTTATAACCTTATGGCAGATTCTGTTTATTTGTTGCATGTGTGAATCTCATGGTTATAGCAAGAAATAAAAAGAAAGAAAAAAATCAGAGTTGATTACAGCCAGCGGTGATGTGACTGGGAAACAATAGATGCATTGTGAGGAAAATCTTGCCGCAGCCCGGAAACACACAGGAAAGAAAAGAAAAGAAATTAAAAAAAGAAAAAAAGAAAAGGAAAAAATAAAAAAGAAGGGAAAAGACAAAGAGTGAGAGGGAATGAGAGATTTTGTATGCAAACATATTAATCATTTTGCCTGAAGTCTAAATTGCATAACTGAGGAAAGAAATTTCTCAGTTCAAAATGCTCTGTGGTTGTTTGGGTTGTTTTTTTTTTTTTTTTTGTTGGGTGGATGTTCTTTAGCAGGGAAAAAAATGCATAAAGCAGTTCTTCCAGTAACCTCTGACTCTTTCTCGCCATGTCTCTCTCTTGCTTTCACTCTTGTTCTGTTTTTATTTATTCCCTGCAAATACAATGGAGAATAAAAATGTGGTAGGACCTGCTGGCGGCAACTATGGCCTCCGGATCCAAGCTGACAAAAATGTCAAGAAACTGACAGTAAAATATGCGAATAAAATCCCTGTGAACAAGAACAAAAGTCAGGCTCACACCACCACTCTCTACATTGTGGCTTTTGAGAGTGTTTATATCAGTAGCTATGACTTTCTCTTTAAAAATATACACACACATATATATGCATTTATCATATTTATTGTCTTCTAAAATCTTTCACTGAAATCTCACAGGAGGGAAAAGGCACACGGGAAGATAGGAAAGCAAGAGACATGTAGGGCAGGGAGATCAGGGAAGAGCCAGCATTTGATGGAGAGACAGAGAAGTACATGCTGAGCGCCAGACATATGGATCCTGTATAGAGCTGCAAGACAGACAGACTTCTGCTGCTCCCTTCTGTGATCATAAAATGAGGGAAATGCAAAGATACTGTCTAGGAAAGAAGGCTTCAAGGAGGACTTAACTATCCCATGAAGCCTGTGTTTATCATACCTGATGGAGAACGTCTCTTTGCTTTGAGAAGATGATCACTTTTGGGTGAATCATGGAGTAGGGATAGATGGTAGAAACTCAAATGAATCAGTTTGGAGAAGACACTTAAGTATGGTCTGAATGTGGTCCTCCAGTATGCAAGAATAGGTGTGTGGGGCTTCTCTGCTTTCATTATGGGTGGAAAAATAAATAACAGGCTTATATTGCTGTAAAGAAGATTAAGGTTGGAAAAAGTTTATTTTCATTCAGCCATTTTACACACTAGAATAATTTGTTGTGCAGTTTCTAAGCTCTTCAGAAACATCTGCACAAACATCTTTCTGAAGGATATTGGCATAATTAGTCCCGGCTGGGATAGGGTTGCACATCCTCTAAGTGTCTTTGGATTCCTCCTTTCTATGTTCTTGTTGTTGAGAATCACCTAACTAGGCAGAAGGATTTTATATTTCTGACCATAGTTGAAAGAAAGCTCTTGTTATTAGGAGCTGGAGAATTGGAAGAGCTGTATTCCCTTCCTGACTCTTAGAAACTCTGCTTTTGGGAAGCTATTTCTTCTGTGTAGGGACTGGCTGTTCTGCTTCAGAAAGGAGGGAGAAAGGGGTGGAAATACTCTCCTGTACAGAGTACCAGCATGAAACATATATACCACTTACGCTGCAATTAAAGCTGTTTTGAGACCTAAGTGAAACTGAAGTGGTGCTAAGTCTTTAGCTGGAAATTTTCTTCAGGAGAGTTTCACCCTGCTGTCTTGGAGATGTGCAAATATTCACTGAGGGGGTGTCATGGAAAGGTCTATAAATAATCAGATATGAGCCCCCATATGAATAATGCATGGGATACTTAGAGAAAACGTGAGTGTCTTGCTTTAGAAGAAATCAGATCAGTGCCACTGAAATCACATTGCTATTTCTGAGGTATTAACTGAAAGCTAGAAGACCTCATTTTTAAAACAGGCTACAACAGGTGCTTGCAGGTCTGTTCAGATAAAAATTATGGCTTTGTGGAGGCAAATATTAAGAAGTCTCTAAAATGTGTTAATTTATTATGAATAGAAAGTAGTTTGATGTTACTTTTTAAGAAAAGCAGTCACAATACAACATTCATTAGCCCCAAGTGAGGCAGGGGCTTGTCAGTCAATTAGATTTCTGACCCTAAATCATGTAAGCTCTTCTGAAAAGTCTGCATCCTGCACCTGGAGGTGAGAGGTACAATAACAGTACAATGTTTTACTTATTATTCATTTTATTAAACTGCATTGCTATTAGCAATAATACTGCACTTACTCTCATTAAGATAAAACTAGAAACAACAAAAAGAATGGGGTTATTATAGAGCATTTCACCAATAGACTTTCCTGGTATCTGAACAGAGCCTTACTGGTACTGAATGAAAAAGAATTCACTTATAGAAAGTCCTTGAGTTGTACTTTATTTCAATTTGGTTCGAAGATATCTGGTGAAGTCAGCTATTCTCTAAGAGTCTTTCCAACCACCCATTCCATGTCTTTCTCCAGTAATGATACTTTCACACCTCATCTTAAATGTTCCACTCCATCTTTTTATGTAGTTGTACCCACAGGATTACAATTACTCTCTTCCCTGCAAATTGGCAGAATGCCGTCTCCCATTGACCGACAAGTAAATAGTCCAAAGGATGAAACTTCTTACTGATAGAATGAAGGACATTATTATTCCAATCTTCCCATCCTTTATTCAAATGCCTGTCCATAGATGGGACCTTTAGTGCAGGCTTTTACACTTTCTTGAAGAGAGGTCAGAGGGTCAAGATGGTCAAATATATGGAGGACCATGTTTACCATATTTTAATATCAACTAAGCAGGTCTAGTTATCACTCACTGACACCAGAGAAAATGAAGAATAATTCCATCAATGTCAATGACATTACAGCATCATAAAATTGGTATAAGTTAGGAAAAAAACCTGGGCCTACTGCACTGAAGTTCTTTCATCTCCTCTGCATGTTCCCTAATTTGTCATTACTAGAATAGTTGCCATAGCTATCCTGGTGAAAATATAAAACAGACTTGCATGGCCCATAAACTCAATGAACCATTAAATAGGTGACAATAATCTTGATAGAAGTTTGGAATATTTAATTAGCACAAAAATGCACTTAGTGAGTGAGTTCAATTGCTATCACGGGTACTCCTCAAAATAATAGCCGAAGATTTTATGTGTCCATGAAATGCCTTAGAAGACATTTAAGAAAAGAAACAGACAATATTTCATGTATTAATTGAGGATCAGACATATTCGTAAGTGCCCAGTAATAAACATTTCCAAGGAAAGTTAACCTAGGTCTCTTGGAATCCCAAAGGTGACTTCATTACACATGAAGTCAAATAATTCATTGGCAACTTTTCAGTAGCAGGAGCTCATAAAAACACAACTGAAGATCAAATATTTTACCTCTTCAACAAACCAGAGTCTGCCTAATACCAGGAGATTTTGAAAAGCATAAGAGAAAAAAAAATCATTGGAGATGATATAGTAATCTCCCATTTTAGGAACTTTCTTCCGAATTGAAATTGCCTAACAGAAGGTCTCTGTTCATACAAACTCAGTACTCCATATAATTTTCAGTAGCAGGGAGCTGTTTATATACATATTTTCTTCCCATGTGGCAATGCCTTCTTCATTGGTTGTGATTGTAAAGACTCATGCGCATCTAGATTAAAGACTGTAGAGTAGAAGCATGTTTATAATAGCTCTCTCTTTGGCACTTGTTCTGCCACTCTTGAAATATCACATCCAGATTTTGGAGTCCACAGCTGAGGTTGTGTCTGCATTAAAAACTAGTTCACAGCAATCAGAGAGGATCTGTACAGTGAAACAATTATCACAGAGCACTAGGCATCTCCTTAGCAGTTGGGGCTCATTGGATTTGGAGCACCATTTTTCACTTAGTTTTACCCAGAAAAGAAGTCCAGTTGGGGACATTTGTGATAGCTGACAGTGTAACCCACAGAAGGATGATTGTGAGATTTCCTTCAAAAATACCTTCCTGATATGAACAAATACAGTAGTATAGGTGCACCCTGAAGATGCTGAAAAATGGGGGTGTGAGGGTGTGGGGCATTTAGAGAATAGCCTATGAATTAATGAAGGACTGAAAACATTTTTGAGACAGAGACTCTGAAGGAGCTGCTGGAGACAAGATAGAGAATTGACTTGATCTCAGTCAAAAGTGAGTGGGTGCAAGTACTTTGTCAAGTACTGAATGCTGCTACTTTGGCTGGAGAGTGAAGCTAGACAAATTTAGACCAGAAACACGATACATGTATGTGTATATATATACACCTATACTGTATAAAAGTATATGTCTATATATACTTTTTAAATGAAGTTGCATTTTAAAGTGGAATAATGACTTATACCCTAATTATAGCTTCCATTGCCTATTACTAAATGATATTTTCAGATTAAAATCCCATTCCCTTCTATGATAACCCTAGGTTAGCCTCAGCTGTTGGACTCAAAGCAGGAAAAGAAGTCACAGAAATTTTATGACCTCTGGTATGCAGGCTAGCAGAAGAGAGAATTGCAATGGTCTTTTCTCTCTTAACATCTATGAATCTGTCATTCACAGGCTGCAAGCTGCAAGCTGATACCCCATACATTGCAGTGACCGCTCTAGGACATCTCTGCTAACAGATGTTTCTATTCTTGTCCAAACACCTTCCTTCAAAGTTCTGTGACCTTCATACCATGACTTGTTATCTTTCTGGCAATGTTTCCAGAGTAGTTTCATGGACCAAAGCTGCTAAAATAATTTGGATATAGGTCAGATAAAATATACATAGCTGTTTGCCCTCTTGTCAGTACACTGTTTAACTTCTTGATGGTTTTTTGTCTTCGTTGTTGCAACAGATAGAACATCTGGGCGAAAATCTCTTATTTCCTTCATCTCCTCAGAACTGCCACAGACTTCGGTGTTTAGAGAGAGGCTGATCTTAACTGATTATTTTTAATGCTTTCTTTTCTTGTTTCCCTGAGACTGTCTATCAAGAGCTTTTTCTCTCCTTTTTCTCCTATGCTTGCTGTCAGTGTGCAACAGTCAACTTGAAGCTTTTGCCTGACATTTGGTGGTCCAGATGCTCACGTCGCTGCCTGACCTGTGGGTGTTCTTATCTTTGGAAATAAATTAGGTACCATGCTAATACACACGTCATCTTCCACATGGAGTTAGCAAAGTCTCTTCTCATTGTGTCATGGTGAGCAGGAAAGGTCTGAATTACAGAAAATCTTTTGTGCGCCACAATCAGGTCCCCAGCATGACTAGTGGGTAGCATGGTGGCTTTCAAAGCTTGGTGAGTTCCATCTGGATATTTGACTGTGTTGAAATTCAGACTATCATGCTTTTGTGTTAATGTAGTCAAATTTCATTTTGCTAGGGTTTTCTCAGATTTTCACGGTACTTTGAGTAAATGTGAAAAAAGGATAGAAAAAAAATTCTTTGATTTATACCAATAAAATATTGCTAGAGAAACAGGAGTCTGTTTTAGCTATGGCAGTTGCACTTGCATTGCTGATCTACTTATTTGAACTTACTTTTTCTCAAGAGAAAAGAAAGCGCTTGACAGTACTGCTAAGAGGGCACAGACATAGCAGACTTAATCGCAGCTTTTTGTCATGACTATAAAACTTGAGCTAGATTCAGTTTCTTAGAGTAATGCTCTTCAACAAGCCTACGGGAGACTTCTACACACCATGGATAAATACTTAAGGAAAGAGGGGCTGAATGACTAACCCTGAAGTGATCTTGAATCTCTGCTAATGGCCATGAGATCTGGAGAAAGAAACGGCCACACTGTATTTTCAAACCAGGAACTGCAGCTGTGGGAACAAACAGCATGTAATAAACACTTGAGTCAAAGTTTGTGGGAGTTTTTGTTATTGACTTTGAAGTAAGCAAGTCTGAGGCCTTTACTATGGAAGCTGTGATTCTGTTTGTGGTTTTTTAATGGCTAAAATATCCCACGGTCAGCTTGAGAGTAAGGATTTCATTTTTGGCCTTAAAAAGAAAGGCATGAGGGAGAATTCCATATTGTTGTGCAGTCTGGCTTTTATTTTGAAGGGCATTTAGAAAAAAAGAAAAGAAAGAAATAGTGTAACTTGTGTGAAGAGTGTTGTGTTTAGGAGGGAAAAAAAAAGTTCAAAAAACACCACGCATGATTGATCCCAAGTCTGCTCCGCTCCAAAGGCAACACAGCACGGCAGTCAAATATACATTTTATGGGCTTTTGTCTGTTTTGCAATAACAGTGGAAAGCATTCTTTAATTAAAATTTAAAACCGTAACTGATTAATTTTCTGTGTAAACAATCCCTGTAAACATGGAAAGTCAGCATTTTAAGGGCACAGTGGTATAAATTTTGCTTCCTCTCCCGGGTGCTCAAGGGAGAGATGACAAGAAGGGAGGGGGAGTGCAGGAAGAGACCCAGGAGGGGAAAAAGGTCAAGGCCTTGATGTTCTGTACTCAGGGTACACCAGCTGCAGGATCTCGCCTGCTGCCCATTTCTCTGTGCAGGAATGTTGGCATAGGCTCCACGCTCTTGCTGGGCTATGATTTATTCTCTCTCAGATGTTGGAGGCTGATTTTCAGGGCACCCATTCCCCCCACAATGTGACGCTGCGGTATCGAGTGGTGCAGAGGATGTGCAGCTCTTACAAGATGAGGGGAATGCTCATAGTGTGTTCTTTGTGGCTATTTCCACCTCTAGTGGCAACAGTGGTAAAACAAGTTTAATCACAGCTCCTTCTTGCATCTCTCAGTTTTCACTGGCATTTTGTTATTATCTTCCATTGGGCATTAATGAAAAGCTTGATAAGCATTAAAGTCTAGGTCCTCAGAAGGGATTTAGGTACCCATAATATAAGAATGTGGTTTAAGTTTCTAAAGTTTTTAAGGTCAACTTTGTCTCTGTCTGGGTGAAAAAACCAGCCCAGTAGCTAGCTGGCAGTAGTGCACAGCCAAAGGCTGGGTTGTCCCATTGGCACTGCTGACAGTGGGTTTATCCTTTAAAAAAAGATCTTGACACAAAGCATGAGTGGAAGAGCATCCACCAGCAAAAGAAGTGCTAGATCTGGCACTCAGTATCCACTTTACCACCCTCAAAAAGCAAGATAATTCTTCATACAGGCCGTTTTAGCCATATCAGTGACCAATGACTTCAATGGGACTTCCATAGCTTAAGATATCACTCCAGAGTAGGCACTGGAGCAATGAGACTATGTTGATATTTCAACATTTTTTTCACTATTTTTTTTTGTTCAGAGAATAAAAAGCCATGCATGAGCACATGTGTGACTATTTTATCTGTTTCTTTGCTCAACTCTTCTGAAATAGGAGCACATTTGATGCAGTGATTCTAAAGGGTTAAGTGAAAGTTCTGAGAAAGGTTGCAGGCCCTCTGTCTTTTGCACAAGCGTCTTCTAGTCTATTGCATTAAAGATACCTAAAGAAATTAATAATAGGATGCTATAAATTCTCCTGCTGCTGCTAGGTCTTTGCCTGTGGACTTAGAGGAATTTTATCAATGATTTCAGGTTGCACTTCTCTGAATGAAACAGAAAGACTCTTTCCTGCCTCTCCCCAGGCAAGCATACCTAAGTGACAAATTCCTCTGGAGGTCCAAAGCTGTGAAATACTCATGTCTCCCACTGCTACAATCTTGGAGAAAATCCTGCCATCTCATACAACCCTGCAGTTATTCGGTGAAAGAGATCCAACCAAAGTCAATGGTAAAACATCTGCTGGAGTTTTACCCAGCAACTTTAATGGAGCCAGGATGTCAGCCACTGAATTTTGGCACTCTGCAGCAGACAAATATTGTGATCTGAGATTCTCAAGACAGCTGGCCTCCAACCTTCCTGTCTGCACACTAGAAATAATTCCAGAGTTTATCAGTTCTGTATGATCAGTTCACCCAGCCATAAAACCTCTTGGCCTCCTTACTTAACTATTTATCTGCTTCCTTACTGAAATGAGGCTGAGTTTAAAGGAAGGGCACTTCATGAATTAAGCATTTTCCACCAAATAATTTGTCCTTAGAATTTCTAAATCTTCTTTACTGAAAAGGGATCGAAGTCAAACTCAGACATATGCAGAATTTGCTTCCATTAGCAGGGAATATAGATTATATTTGAGGCATTCTGAGGAGCAGTTTAGCTAAGTGGAGACACTAACATGTGTTAGAGAGCTCCACTGACAAATTCTCTTAGTCTTGGTCACTCACACTTCTGACATTCAGAAATAGTGGAAGAAGAGCACATAGGCTGTCAGAGTGTGGAAAGTATTGGAAAAGCCAAGGCAGAAATGGTGTAATTCCAAAATTTGGCCCCTCCAGGCTGGAAGAGATTTACTGTAACCATTGCAAAGGCTGTTTGTTGAGGACAAGAGTAAACAGGACACCCTATTCACACTTAGAATATCTTGGAAGCATTTCTGGAGAAGTACACAGCCAGCCAAAGCCCAAACCTTGACTCGCAAAGCTATCCCCATTGCGCACAGAAGCACCAGGAGCTGTTCCCATCCCATATTCAATTCAGCATAAGTAGTCTTTTAAATGTTAGTGAAAGAGAATATCAGTCAGCCACAAAAAGGACAATTACTTTATAGTTTTGAACTAAAAAGCCAATCTTTCTGCATTGAAATGAAACCTGAAAGGCACAAGCAAAGGGGTAAGGGGAGGAGGGACTGGGAGAAAGGGTTGGGGGCTGATGAGGAACAGGACTGAGAAAAAGACTTCAGAAGCTCCGACATTTGTTCAAGAGCCCTTATGTCTCTGAATGGTGCTATTTCTCTCATGCTAGAGAGCCACAAAGTTGTTTCCACCCCCACCCCCTTCCTCTGGCAATGCGAACAAGATCATAAACGTCAGATGCAGTCTTGTCGCTTTAATGGTCTCATGGCTATGAATAAAAATGGCGCGGTAACAGATTTGTTAATTGACTTTATGTGCAACTGGCATACATTAGGCAGCTCCGTTAACACCGCTCACAAAGCTGGATGTGTTGCTGTTCTCTCCCACCGCCATCGAATTAAACTTTTAACAGTTGAGGGACCAGAGGGTTAAGCCTAGGAGGCTGGAGTGATATTTTCACTGCCTTTGATGACACACTAAAATACAGAACGTCTCATTTTGCAGCAGAACATTGAGTCTGCGAAGCCGATGTACATGTGGTTACTATTTGCAGAATTTGGCATTTTCTATGAATAGCATAAAACAGGCAGTGGATCAGCTGTCATGTTTTGACAGGGTTGTCCTTTTTTTTTCGAATGCCATTCTTTTTTTTTTTTTTTCCTTTTCTTTCTTTTCCCTTCTTTTTCTTCTCTCCTTTATGCCACAAACCCACTTCTTTAATTATTTTTTTTTTCCACAGCTCTCTATAAGCTGTTAAATATTGTGTTTAAGGGGCAGTCTTGCCACTCATCCAAAGGTATAAGATACCTTCTATCATGACAGATTGTGAACTCCAGGTTGAGGAGAGAACAGAATAACATTTGTGCATACAGACCAGTATAAGGGATTTGATCAGACATCAGGTTTTTAATTTCAGATTGCACAAACACCCATCAGGACTTGTGCACACCTGAAAATCATCATGGCATGAGGCAGCAGTTGTTTGAGATGTGCCCTTGGGATCTCTGTTTGAATCCTATGACTCTTTGATCTCCTTTGAGCAAATGGAGTTAACGTCTCCCTTTCTTGACATCCAGAATGCAAGACTATTTTTGAGCCACTTATATCTGGGAAGTCTTGCACCAAACTGTTTAATATACCTGTTTTGCTGCATTATTTTCAAAACTACAAGATATTTTACCCAACAGCTCTATAGTGTCTGTTGAGAAGAAAACCAAATGCCACCACCAAAACTTATCATGACAATAAATTAATACCAAAATATTTATCCAGTGCCAAAACCTCAGATTGACCCTTCTAACCTTCTCACTCCATGAAGGCATGAATGGGGAATTTTTATTTCTTTGCTATGTGTTAATGGAAAAGTGGACCTGAAGCGTGCATCACTCAGTAAGGAGTCCACACACCACAGCTCCTCACTCCTTGTAGGGGTGGAAGAGGTGGACAGGTCCTGCTCTGTGCACACACTGTGTTGACTTGGAGAGCTAGTGGCTTTTCAGCAGAGACTTCTGTGTGCACTTGCCCACACTGCATACTCGTAGTAGAGTGGGCAGGTTTTGCCAGCAGCCATGACATTTCAGATGACAGACCAGCCGGTGCTACCATGTGAGCAAGGGCTCCAGGAGAGCCAGGAAAGAGGAAGAAGTAGATCTAAACAATAGAGTTACTGCTTAAACTCTAAGAATTCTCTCTCCCATCTGTTCGCCCTCACCTAGGCATCTCCTTCACCTTCACGCACCGCAGAGGTTGGCTTGGCTCATTTGTCCCTTAAACACATTCGTATTTTGCGATGCCAGATTCAGACATTTGTTATGGTTATTGGCACTCTACATTATATACAGAGATAAAGAACCCTGCCTACTTATATTTCCCTCTTTACTCTCATTCTTTAAACATCATCAGGTTTGATGAGATTTAATCTCCCACCATTCAGAAGTAAACAGAAAAATTACACATTTGTTTTAATAGTCAATTATCACATCATCTTTTTTCACGGAAGAGGTAGCTAATATCTGGTAATCAATGGACTGACCAGAATCTGCTGTTCTCAATGCTCTTCCTCTGCTCTGCTGCTTCTTTTGGAAACTTCTGCTAATAATATCCCATGGTAGCTTTGGGAAGCAAAATAATTTAGAGAGGTGAATGGTGAGAGACATGCATAAGGAAATAGTTTAATATGATATTACTTTTCTTTAGTGGTACCTTTGAAAGTAAGATAGTTCCTTCCATACAAGGGTCAGAGCCACCTTTGCACTTGAAAGCCATTCCATGAGATGTCTGAAACTAGGACTTTGTTAGAGTTGCTTTATTCCAACCTACCCTTTTGCCCAACAATTTTTGATGCTTTCTTGTCAAGTTTCTTTCTCTTTCAAATTTTCTAGATAGCATGTTTTGATAAAAGCATATTTCACGTCAGATACATGCTGATCATAGAAGCTTTTAAACTCTCTTGCTGACCTGGAATTAGTAGATTCATGTTGCTTTCCACCAAACCCAGTACACCATAAAATAAGTGTTTTACACTACAGTGGTATTGCTGGCAATGCATAAAATAAATGTCCTGTATGTGCAACACCATAACTTCAGTCTAAAATACTACCTACAGATTTAATAGATGGATATATATTGCTTTGGTTGTACAATGCCTAACACTATAAAATGATTGTTAGTTGGTTTTTTTTAATGCATTATTGGGCTAAACATATTTAATGACAATGAGCAGACAAGACATCTACATGAAGTAAGCTTCCACAGCTCCATGACATCCTGCAGCTTTGTAATAGCAAAACTCATTCAGTCCAATCATTCTTTCAACTCCAGACTGGGATAAACTTACTGTTTATCATCCATTCATTCAACCTCCAAATCTCTAGTTAATCTCCCCCAGCATTTTATCCTGGATCTTATAATGAACAATGGGTCTAAACCATAACCAAGTTTTAGTAATAAAAGGCAATGGATGAGTGGGATATGCAAGACAACTGTTCATTTCAGGTGAGTTATTGTAAATTGTTGTTTAAGGAAGTAAATAAAAAATTTACTACGGAATAAATCCAGCATAGAACCAAAAGGAACAACCATGCTTTGGTTCTGAGCATAACTTTGCCTCTGATGGAGGTATTGTATCTCCAGAGACTAGTTTTATGAAAAAACTTCAGTCATTCACTGTTCTTGGTCAGTTTACATATCTGAAGGCATCTCAGCTGTCACACCTACAATTGTCACCTTCCTAGAGCAGGTTTTCTCTCCTTTCGCTTAGGTCCTGTCAATCCTTGCAGATACTCTGTTTTACATAGCTACAAATTTATCAGTACTTTCAGTCCAAAATATATTACAGTATTGATGCATAACAACCTACAGTGGCTCAAGTGAGTAAAGTTAACCCTTTCTTATTGCATTTTACTGCAGCAGTCACACCAGTGCTCCATCAATTCATTGACTGCTAAACACAAAACACTGGATAGGGTGGGTTTCCTTCCTTCTTTTCTTAATAGATTGAAAAAGATATATGGGTATTTGTAGTATTATTGGATTGAATGCTTTTGGAAGAGGAAATGGTATTGCTGAAGTTCTGATTTGGGTAAAAGTCCTAACAGTGTTGCAATATTCTCTTTTAGCATTCTTTCAGATGAGACATTTGTAAGTTAGGGGTTTATTTGAAAGTGTAGTTGATTCTGAAACGTATTTGCATTTTATATCATAGCTTTCATTGCACAATTTTCACATCTGAAAAAGTAATAAAATATTTTCATTTTCTCAGTGGTTTTCACTTGTGCTAGAGTGTATTTTCCCATACAATAACAACAAAAAAAACCCCTACCAAACCCAGCCATGGAAATCATTCAACCTTTTGGGTTTATTGAGAATACAATAGAAATAAATTTGAAATCCTTCAGCAATCTTTATTTTCCTCCTTACCACAAACCTATGTGTGCCATAAATCAAATCCTAAAAGTATCCCTATTTTCAGTCTTTGATCTTAGCATACAGCTCAGAGAAATGCCAAACCAAGATAGCTTTTTCTACTACACTGAGCCTGCTTTGTTAGATGAAACTATGTGTTGGCTTACTTCTTCATCTGGAATTGGCTTTCTGAGCATAGCTGGATTATCTGAATTAAATCAATAAAACACTGAAGAATAACTGGCCGATGCGAACAAGAGGTCCCTATGGGCCCTGTATTCCATACAAATAAGAGCTGGATTGTCATCTTCTTGTTTCTGACGGGGAAAACCCATTAGCAAAAGGCTAGATGTGGCAAGAGAGGGAGGGATTGCTCTTCATCCTACAGAGAAACTCTCCAGCACTGAGTACAGTTTAGGTGTCTTTTGCAGTGTCCCTCTCAGGCATATTAAGTTCTGCTTTCTGCTCCCGCTTTTTATTATGTGCAAAGATCACTGCCTTTTCTTGTGCACAAAAATAAAACATCTTTTTTAGTATCATTTCTTCTCTTTTCCTACTTCACCTGTGGGTCCAGATAGGGAAGGAGTGGGAAAAGGCATGGGGTAGGAGGAGTGCAACAAATAGGAGGGATAGGAAGAGAGCATGTGTGCTGGAAGGGGGGGATGTTGTGTCCTCCAGGGAGGCAGCTCCTGTCAGGGTGATTACAATGGTTGTCATTTGAGTGATCAAAAAGGAGGGAAACACTGCGTAAAGGATGAGTTTCCACAGCTGTGAAGGGCTGCTAATAACATCACCACACATACTCACACCGCCACCCTCCTTCCCTTACCGTAGTCACTCTCCGCAGGAAGAGAACAGCTAAAGTCCCTGAAGGAATTGTCACAAATTGGCTGCCCCCAAGCCGGGTGCTGCACGCATGGGGGTGGGCTGCCAGGCCAAACCACAGACAAAGGCCACCCCTCCAGCAGCAGGGACTTTTATCCTGCTCACTTTTTGCTTCTGCATGGTAATTATTCTTTGTAACAACAGAATATTTGGGAAAGGAACAAGTATTGCTGCAGAAAAGAAAAAAAAAGAAAAAAAAAGTGTTTATGAATAATGGAACATTTCAAATCCATCTGGTTTCCGAGACATTTTTTAGTTTCTTGCTACAGCCAATTATATAGCATGCTTGAGTGATAACTGGTTTTATCCTCAGGCTCATTCTGCACACTAATTTCTACACTGATAGTTGCTACCAACCTCTGAGGTTAGTAGCCATATGGTAGTCCAATATGGCACTTAATACTACACTTGTTATACAGTAAGCAGTATTCCGGCAATCATAAATCCACATTGTAGTAGGCACTGTAAAAAACCTGTGAGTCCTCTTCTGAGTTTTGGCAGTGATGGCTATTTTTAATTTGATTCCAAGGACATTATAGAATCATTTGTGACTCTTTTTTTATTTATTTTTTTTTCCTTCTCTGTTTTATTGCTGATGAAAGTCAAATTGCTGGCACCAATCCTTCCTGTAAATGGCAGACAGTGGAGAGCGATAGTTCTTTTCCTAGCAGAGGATCTCCTGATACTGATGCTTCTGTCAAATTGATCCCATCCAGTAGGAATTGGAAAGCCTCCTCTAAATTGTGCTCTATGTTGCTAAACAAATGCCAGTCACTAGAAATAGCAAAGTGGCATTTTGCGGGCCACCCATCTTGCAAAATAATAACCACTCTTAGCATTAATTCAAGGATTTTATCACAATATCCTCATCTGATGAGCCATACCACAGGCTTGTTGAGGCAAGGTTGGTCATTATTTTACCTATTAAAAACATCAGAGGCACGGGAAGATAAGCAGTCAGCAACACAAATGTGAATCCTTTCCAAACTGGGGAAGTAAACATAGGTGTCCTGGCTCTTATACCTCTACAACCATTAAGTCAAAGACTTTCACAGAGCAAAGGGTGGAAATTCTCACATGCAAATGTACAGGAAATTGCATAGAAAACAAGCCCATCCTTTTATCAACCTATTCTCATTTCAGCACTGTATTTCCTATGAGGTTGAAAAATCTGCTGCATGAGAGCATATGTTCCTTCAAAACTCATTTCAGATGTAACTTTTTTTAGGTTTCACCTCCACTCCGTGCTTTCTTTCCATAAATTGCTTTCGAGAGCTGTTGTTTTCCCTATTTATTTGCTCAGCAGTCATTAAGAACCATCTGATTCAAAGAGGGCTTTTTACAAAATGTGTTGAATAATACAACAGGTAGTCTGGTGTAAAACATCAATTATTTCCACCATATTAAAAAAAAAAAAAAAACCAAACAAGTGAAAAACCTCAAAACATAACAAAATACAAATGAGTTGTACTATATTTACACTTCTACCTTGCTTCCTAAATCTAGCAAGGTATTTTCTTTCCCCTGGTGCTTCTGGTAGTTAATCAGTAAGTATAACTTATAAGGAAGTTTTATGGTGCATGGACTATAATCTACTGTGGAGGAAAAGTTATCCTACTTGGAGCTCAGCTGGAGGATGCAGAGTAAATAGACTCTAAATTTTATCTCTGACAGATATAGTTGACTGAGGGATTTAGGGAAATTGACACGATGGTTAGGGCCAACCTGACCCAATCGCCTGAAAGAGGATGGAGAATTAGTTCTCTTTTATCCCAGATGAAGTCTGAAAACAGAGGACACTAAGGACAGCCATGAAGTGGACAAGATTTCTTGATATAATAACACCATGTTATCTTAACTGCTAGCTATAACTACAGAGTCATTACAGTGCTAAGTAATGTAGCTACCAAGTTAAAACTGTATTAATAGAAGAAAAGGAAAACTTACAGGATAAAGAGGACAATCTTGTCCTCATATGCTTTGTGTTTCATTATCTGAGGTTGAAAAACCTGTTATCAGGAGTCCTAAGGATCTTTTCACATGGTCTTTATAGTGCAATACTGAAATGAAAAGCGTCACCCACAGAGTTTTCATAATGATTACATTTTATTTGACTCAGGAAAGAAAAATAAAATCAACCCCATTGATACACTTGTTTTGCTTTTATTGGTATTAGTACCACAGCCCCATTTGTAATTTTCTATACCTCTTTTTATATCATGTACACTAGGCACTCCACTATCAACTTACAACAACCTGAATTTGTAAACAGACTACCCTGTCCTTATCTTAACATTGAAGTGTGCATGTTGTCTAACCACAAAAGTCGGAGCAGAGATATGTATTTTGGCTGTGAAAACAGATCTTGACCTTTGAATTCAAGTCACTCATTTCCAGAGTTACATGTAGAGAAGTGGAAAAATCAGGGATGTAGCTTCTCCCCTCAATGAAGTTACTAACCTCAAGGAAGATATTGGGCAAACTGTAGGTCACCTTGAGACAGAAGGCGTTGCTCTGCTTATCTGAGAGTATCCATCTCTGAACAAACTGACATTGTGCCTTTGCCGCTGCAGTAAAAGGAATCTGCAGACTTTTTCCTGGCTATTTTGCTTGCTTTTCTCTGCCTGTATGTAACTGGAATTTTGGAAAAGGGAGGCCAGGCTTTTTTTATTTTCCTTTTTTTCTTTTTTTTTTTTTTTCTCCAAAACAGGAAATTCCTGTTCTTTTTGGATGTTTACCAACAAGCTTTGCCCTTAATTAGCTTATTCCACCTACAAACTCAGTTGGTAAAAGGCAATCCAGAATAAGGGTGTGCATATAAATGGAAGGGAAATGGGGGTCCTTTACAGCAAAGGAAGCTAAATGCTCTAGAATATCTATTACAGTACATTTCCAAGTGTAAACAAGTTTCAGGAAAACTTAAAGTGTTATTTTTTTCTCTTAGATAAGCAAAGTCTGGGACTTGGCAGTATCGTGGTTGCCTCAGTTGCTACCATCTCCTTCTCTTACTAGCTGAGAGGGAGGAAAAACATACAGATTTTCACAACAGTCCTCTTTCCCTGCCTGTGAAATGTCACAGAATTATCTTTTGGGGTTTTTTCTTTCCATGCAAATACCCCAGTAGTAACATCTGTGATCCATTTTTTTAATTAGTTAGCAGTCAAGTAGTCCATATCCAAATCTGAAGACAACTTGAATGAGTGGGCAGTTGGAATATTTCCCAGGAAACCAGAACCTGCAGGACCATCTTGCTAGAAAGAGCCTCTGCTTTGGTTGACACAAGGAATGAAGTCAAAAAGGCAAAAGGAGCCTGTGTGAATGCATTTGAAAATTAAAAGGAAAAAAAATAAAAAAGGAAAGGGAAAAACAAGAGATATTGATAGAAAACAGTTTTCAGTATTCACCAGCTCTCCTTATCACTCCAGCCCAGGGCTTTGGAATAGACCCAGAGGAGGGCAGCCTCCTATCCACATTTCTGACAGACGGGGCATGATGCTCACCTTTCCTGCCATCTAGTTTGTGTTTTGACAATTCAGAATGGAAACTCCAGCAAATGTATGCAGAGAGCGAAGATCCCCGGCTCCCGTTCTCCTCCCGACGAAGTTAGCCAGGCATTGCAGAAATGTGATGCGTGAATAACACAGAGTCTAAGCAGAAAATGAGTATGTTTTAAACAAGTCCACTGGAAAAGAATTAGCAGTGAAACTGAAAAGAGCCATATGCCAATAAGGGGGAAAGTGACTCAAAGTGACACGCTGTAATAATATAATTGAGTTAGGATTAAATTGAAGAAGGATAAAAGCAAGGACAGAGCTAAAAAGGTAGAAGAGTGCGACATGTGCTGCCTTGTTAAGTGGGAGATGGTCAACAGGAGGGGATTCTCTTGCTGTTTTCCTTTCATTTATAATTAGGCAGTGAAAGTACCAGGGGCATGTCAAGCCATTTGAGGGTTTAAATAAAACAGCAGTTCCCTGAACCATCATGGCTCAGTTTCAGCATCTTCCCATCCCCCATGACTCCTTGGAAGCAGTGGGAGTCTACAGCTATATCCTCTTGTGGGAAACCCTCCCTGGCAGACAGCATCCGGACCTTCTCTGTCTCCCACCCTCAATCTTTATTGTTAAGGGAAAGGGGGAGGTGGGAGGGGTGTGAGGCACCCTTAAGAAATGCCCTGTTTATTTAAGAGTTTTTGCAGGCAGGGATATGGGGGAGGGCACTTTTTTTCCTCCTCTGAATTCTCCTCTATTAATATATTCCATTTAAATTGCTCACGGCACCATGTACTAATTAGGACTAGAATGACAGTTTGAGGAGAACAACTGAACCCACTTGAACTCTTGGAGTTCAGAGTTCACACACATATGGGAAAAACATCTTCCCATTTATTTCTGCAAATACTCTGAACATATCATGGAAAATATAGATATGGACAGAGCTGATCCTAATGGCTCCTGTAGAAGCTTCATATTACAGCCAAAGAGATTTGAAATGCTCATTTAAAGAAAACACATACTGAAATGATTCCATTGGTGATCACACACAGAGTTGCACTGATTTAAATGAAAGTGTTAATTTGATACCAGTTTAGATCTACACAATGAATGTCCTAAAGCATCTTAAAGCTGGCTTATTCCAGTTCACTATAAGTCAATGATGAACAGTTTTCAGCTACACAAGAACAAGGATGCCACACAGTGCTACATGGACTTGTGCACCAAATCAGTTAAAACAGTGGAAACAAGGCCCTTGTGTTAGTTAATCTTAGACCAGATACCTCAACACTTACCTTCAGTCAAAAGTCAGTGTTTTTTGCAACGTTTATGTAATAATAGCAATCCTTAGTGATTGTAAGCATATATCTTACGGCATTTTAGCCAGGTGTGTAAATTGTACCAGGCGCACACATTGATTTAACTTCCCCAAATCAATTTTCTTGTTTTGATGACTTTTATTTTGTCCATTTAAAACTACACTTCAGGTGCTGGCTTTGAGCCACTTCCATTCCCAGTTCAGAGCATCCAAATATTGACTTGTACCAGTCTAATGAAATTGATTTTGACTTCTCACCTTTTATTATTTTGGCAGGAGGTTGTGTGCAGACCAACTGTATAATGAAACTGGATGATTTACTCAATACCACACAGCAAATCAGCACCACAGCTGGAGACAAGAACAGAATTCTTACAGAGAACCCCCATACAAATTTGACTATAGGTCTTGAAATGCAGCATGCTTGGATTGCCTGAAAACTCCAGGTTATGTATTGGTTTCTCTCCAGTCTGTTAAGGAGAAGTTTCTATAAGAATAACTTGGTTCAAATGTCTGTCCCTGTTTGATTCCTGTCCCTCTTCCTATTCCTATTCCTATTCCTGTTCCTTTTCCTTTCCTATCCTATCCCATCCTATCCTATCCTATCCTATCCTATCCTATCCTATCCTATCCTATCCTATCCTATCCTATC
>JAOEHY010025825.1:0-27170 GCA_025447955.1 Psilopsiagon aurifrons
CTTCCCCTTATTTGCCATACAACCACTTCCTAAAAAGGAAATCACAAAAAATTTTCTGTTAAATTTTTCTCCAGTTTTCAGAATGGAACATTTCCATTGTCATTTAGCTACAGTAAGGAAGCTGAGGTCAAATGCCTTGGAGTCTTTTCTCTTCAAGAAAAGCTGTTTGAGAGGTAAAGCATCTTAATACTGAAGTGATAAGAAGTGGAAATGGCTACAAGCAATAATACAGCTTGTACTGCTGCAATAAGATCTTAATAGATAGGACATCTCTGCACCATGCCCTTGTAAAATGTTCTTAATAGGGAAAAAAGTTTACTGCTTGATTAGATGTAGATACACAGTGAAGATGAAGGAACAGAACCCAAATCAGGTATGTTACAACTTTCTGTACTATAACCCAAGTACAGTAAAATATTTTTGCATGCAAATGTTTGGGAATTACTTAATTTACTTAGAAATCCAACTAGCTATACTGTAATGGACTTACTACAGAGAAATCAAAGTAACTGGGTAAAGTAAGAATTGGATTCATTTATCATGGTTTTAATTTCAAAGTAACCACTATAGCTTAGATAAAGAATGCCAAGATTGAATCACTGACAAAGTGCTATAGGAAAATTAGTTTACTAATTCCAGTAATTAGCACATTGTAGTTTGTCAATAGAATCATCGAATGGTTTGGGTTGGAAGGGACCTTAAAAATAATCTCATTCCAAGCCCACTGTCATGGCCAGGGATACCTTCCACTGGACCAGGTTGCTCAAAGACTCATCCAACCTGGCCTTTAACATTTCCAGGGATGGGGCATCCATAACTTTGTGGAGCAACCCATTCCAGTGCCTCACCACCCTCACAGCTAAGAATGTCTTCCTTATAGCTAATTTAATCTACCCACTTTCAGTTTAAAGACATTTCCCTTTGTCCTGTCCCTACACACCTTTGTAAAAAGTCCCTCTCCAGATTCCTTCTAGACCCCCTTTAGGTACTGGGAGGATGCTATCAGGTTTCTCTGGAGCCTTCATTTCTTCAGGCTGAAAAAGCCCAATTCACAATTAAAACATTTTGGACAACTTTCTGAAATAGCAGCAATACATGAGTTCAATATATATTCAGAAAAAGAAACACGTATAAATGCAACAACCTAGAGAGTTCTTAATATAATTGCTGTTAGAAATCCACAGAATAATGTCTGTTTTCTCAGTTTTTACTCTGCTTTTCCCAAGCTCCAACTCTGTAATGTTAAAAATAGCACCTGAGGGTGTGTATATCAGTAAGGTCCAGGTTGCTGGAGGGAGAGATCATCAGTTGCCACAGGACAAGCTACCCCATTTTCATCCACACTTCTGTCCAGACAAATCTACCTGAACTGAATCAATTCAGAGCAATAGGTTAGTGAGCGAAAGAAAATTTCTTCACTTTTTACCCGAACCACATCCCAATCTGTTAGAGGCTTTCTACTGACTGCAAAAGATTGAAGCATTTTGAACACAGTGGAAAGAAATATACTAGAAAAAAATCTTTATGTATCAAAGTAATTTCAGCACTTCTAGTCCTTTTTTTTTTAGCACACCAACATTTCAGGAAAACCTTGGCAAAAGAGTTCAGAAATTACTTAATATTTTAAGACATATATTCATAAATATGACTGAAAATAAAAAACATGCAAAGAATATAGGTTTTGCTCTGTTTGCATGACATTCTTTTATCATTGTACAGTACTTCTTGATCTCTGCACTGTGAAAAATGTTCTCAGCAGTATCATCATATTCGAGGGAGTAACTTCCACAATTTATCAAGGCAGAGATCATTAGAAGGACATACTAATAAGTATGAAGTGCAGACACGTCATCGTTTTCCCATTCATTCTCACCCTACTCTCCCTAATTAGCAAGTAGAATAGCATCCATGTCCTCTATTTATTTAGCCTTTAAATTCTCTGATCATTAGTTCTATAACATGGTCATATATGCCACTGGGTACGAAGCTGCATCCTCTATCCTCAGTTTCTTACTAAAACCATTTTTGATGCAAGCCTCCAGAAGGAAAAAATTCAGTTCTTCATTTGTCATAGCTTTCTTACAAAAATAATGACTTTGAATTCCTGTGTCTCATAATCTCATTAGAAATGATGCACCAGTAACTTGTAGAAACTTCTGGTAAAGCGATAGACTAGAATAATATAAACTAATAATTAGTTTATATTATTTCCATAGCCTCACTTTGTGTGAACTACCTTCTATTCCTACCACATTTTTTGGTCATATGGACAAAAAGTTCTCCTTGAGATCACAAAGTATGGGAAAAGGTCATCGAACCCTTCACTTGCCTGTCTTTAAGAAAGCATGTTCTTGTCACAACGTCTGCTTGCAGGAAAACAAAGCCATGCAGTCAGCCTGACATCAAAGCAGCAAGTAAGAACTACTAAAATTAAGGTATTCAAAGACCTAAATCACTAAATTGAAGACCATAATCAAGTTTTCTTCGCTAGCACCATAGACATCCCTTACAGGTCATAGTGACAGGCTCTGGAGCAGGTACTCCAAAGAGCAAAAGACTACTTCAGGTACTAAATAGCATCTTCATCAACCCTTTATCAATTCTTTATCAACTGTAACACTAAAACTTGGGAGGAGTGGGATGGAATTGATGATTTATGCATGTCTAGAACAGGACAAAGGAACCTAAAAAACCAGCATACTTGAAATTTACCACTGAAATTACTACAAGAGAATGTTTCTAATGTTGTGACTAACTTGTATAACTGACTGAAAGGCTGAGGATGTGATTTAGGGAGGGAATTAAAAAAACCCCAAAAAACCAGAGAGTGGCATTTCAAATGCACATTTCTCTTCAACATCTCCTGACAGTTAGTTCAAACATCACCTCAGTCAATGTGCTTGCCATATGTGAATCACATTCTGCGGTACAAAACTTCTGTTACTTGCTGTGTGGGGGATGGTAAAGTGAATTGTGTTTTGAATTCCACTTCCCCAGATGAGGTGCTAGTTCTAAATGATGGACTTCTAGTTTATTTTTTTCAACACTCTCATTAATTTTATTAACTATATGTGAGCCAAAAGATCTTTTCCAATAACAAGACAAATATTACTTTACTGCAAGTAAATTCCACATGGCTTGAACTGTTTTCAAGTTTTGTTATTCAGCCTTAGATCCTTTAAGACTAGGAAAGGTTGGTGAAATAGTGAACCAGTCTAAGAATGACAGGTGGGAATGGCAGGATACCCTGATGGGCTCTACCTTGGTCAGCAGCAGGTCCATGTTGGAGGCAGATGGCATTTGCTCTATTGGACAAGCAGAAGCTTCTAGAAGCTTTTCACAGAAGCCACCTGTGTAGCTCCCCACAACCAAAACCTTGCAATTCAAATAAAATACATAAATTCTTAGAAATACTAAACATATCAAAAAATAGCAACAATTTCTGATTGTAGTGAATAAACTCTATTGTTCATAGCAATCTAACTTCTGTAATAAGTGAAAAATTCAGTTTAGTAATATCTAAAAATGTGCATCTGCATGCCTAGCATGAGTAATTTCAAGAAGAAAAATATAATTTATAAGCAATCTAAAGGGACTCTGTTTAAACATAGTAGCTCCATGCTGAAATTAATACAGCAGATTACTTTATAATCTTTTTAACCTGCTTTGTCTTGAGATTTTTAGATAAAATATTGTGGATCCAAAGGTGCATTTGTAGACACATTTACAGGATAACATACAATTATCTCCTCTTAGCGTCAGTTTTGCAATTTGGCACAATCGATTTCCTTGCTTAATTTTATAATAGGTATTTTGAGGTCTCTTTTTGATTCACATTTATCAACATGGGCTCCCTACAAAAATAAAAAAATATTTTTAAGATTTGTTATGTGTCTTCATAAACTTTGCACTTTTGGAGTCATTCGTCAGAAACTGCTTAATATAAAAATGCGTACTTCTGTAACTAATTATGTGTTTTCCACAGTTCCATTCCTTACATATTTTTTTTTTTCCCAGACACTGTAGAGCTAGAATAAAAAGTAATTTTTAAGGAAAAGAAAATCCTAAATATAAATGTCATTTTATTAATTCTTATAATGTAATAATGATTAAATTCTGTATTTGCCTAACATCCTACTTGAAGTATTTCCAATGAGATTTGATTTTTGGTGTAGTTATTAATTGTCAAGATTTTTGCTGTAGTTATTCATTGTCAAGATTTAGCAATTAATATATAAACCAAAATCTTTAAAAAGAACAAAACCTATCTGATACTATGTTAATTTTGATTCTGCAAAATATTAAGATTTTGAAATATCTCTATAGTGAAATGAAATTAACATCCTCTGCACTGAAAGAGTTGGCAATCAGCAACTGTAAATTAGGAAAATAACCTAATTATTGAGGGGTTTTTGGGGTAAAAAAGAAATCTCCAACCAAATAAAACTAACTCTTCATTTGTAATAGTTTTAAAATTTCAGGAAATTAAAAACAAACAAGCAAACAAAAACAGAAATTGTTTTTGACATGGCCTCCAGTTTTAGTCACAGCAGCTGTCCAAAACTAGATAATGATTTCATACTTCTAGTTCTTTGCAAAGCCTTTGGAGTTTTGTTTTGTTTGTTTTTTTTGGTTTTTTTTTTTTTTTTTTTTTTTGTTGTTGTTGGCTGCAGGTTTTTGAAGTGTTTGTTTTGTTTTTTGTCTTAATATCAGATCTATCACTTAAAATTTTCCATTAAAAATTATGTAATTTCATTTTAAAATAAAGTTTCTAACAAAAAGACTTTAAAACTTAACACTGACAACACCAAAACAAAAATGATCATGAGATCAGCCAAACAATTTCTGAGATTTCATCTGGTAAACAGTTTAAAGCCCAAGTAACTGGAAGGGTCCATGACAAAAATCAAGTTGCAGGAAAATAATATGTTAATAGAAAGCAATTCTTTAAAATTGTTTATAATACAAAATACTGAAGATAATATATATAATTAAGTGGCAATGAAGGGGAGTTTGGGTTTTTGCCACACAATGTGTAATAAGTTTGAACTTCTTATGACAGGATATTTGGATAGGGAACCTACAAATTGATAAAACAATAATGTAATTTATAGAAGACACATATAAATAGAGCTTCCATCTCAAGAAATGATATGCTGAAAATTATCTGTACCAGAAGACTGCCAGGAAAGGGATCATGCAGTAATTATTTCATACTTTTATTCATTTCCTAAGCATCTATTATAGACCACCATCAGAAACGAAAGATACAGAACTAGACGTCTGAGTTTTTCTTAATTTTGTAATGGTGAGAATAACTGTGTTGATCTATGTATACATATCCCTGTTTTGAAAATTTTCCTTACTCCATATCCAAGTATAGCTGAATATAGTCCTGACTGAATTTTGTAGCTTTTTTGACACAGAGAAGGAAATCAAGCCTGCTTCAATAATTGCATTATTTCAGAAGCATTATTATTTTTCTGATTTTTGACAAAATTTAACTTGATCTACTTAGAGCTGAATGCAATGTATAGAATATGCAATAGCTTAGAAGAGCAGCTAGCTACCTTGTAAGTTTTACAGCATTAACTATTCATGACAGTTGTAGAAGTCTGACCCCACATGGATGTAAGGAACAGCTGCAATAGATCCATTTTCTTAAGAGAATTGGTCAGTAAATGATTAACCAAATAGTGAGAAAAAAGAGCACAAAAGTATGCCATGCCTTTAAATAGCACATTTCCACTGGTGTCTGCCTTGACACAGTTATCATTCCTGTTGTTATCCAAAATGTAGATACTTTGTTGAAAATCAAATAGAAGCAGCCTTTCTGTTTATTTTTAACCTATTTTAGCACAATAAATTGGAAATGATAAAAATCAGAAAAACAGGCAACGCTTAAGCCTTCCTTCATTGCCCATTTACCTTCTATGAGAAATGGTCTCTTTACATATTTTTACGGGCTTGGGGAGAAGTACATGGAAAAACCCTAATCAATAGTGATAGGAAGCTCACTTGCTAGATAACATCAGGTGTTGTTCCTTGGCAGTACTTCTAAGATGGATTTGATTTTAAGACAATTGTGAAAAGATCCAAGGCTCCTTGAATTCAGTGCATGGAACTTAAGCATCCTCCATGTCTTTTACAACTGGCAAACGTATTGGTGCGTGTCACACAAAAATTAACTTAGAGAATTATTTTGGTTTTTTTTTTTCTAAAAATTTGTTTTTAAAGCTTTTAGTGAAAACAAGAACTAAAATAATGTTCTAAAAATTAAGGCTTTGGTGTTTTTTTCCACCCTATACTATTTTAAGAAGAGGAGAGCTGCTCACTGCCCTGAAAACCCTGGGGTTGGGGTGGGGAGGAGAATGTAGCATTTCCTATCTGAGATAGGAATTCTGACTATTTCAAGATATTCTTATCAGATATTTAGATGGCTGTTTACATCACAGCATTCGTTACTTGAAAATAATATCTTGTGGTAATTAAACTATCTTTGTGTAAGAAAGACAATACAGTTGATATTTTGTGTTAGCATGCACTCATGATCAAATATGAGAGCAGCGCTATCTAACCTGCTCTCAGTCCTCATCCTACTATTATGTCTTCCTTCAAGGCAATAATTTATCAAAATCCATTATTGTACAATGAAGATGCGTGATTATGGGCTAAGCATCATACATGTATAAAACACAGTATGCACTTTGTGCATCTACAGCAGTTTATATATCTACCTTTTGTTGAAATGTGACACCTATATGATAGCCTGATATCAGCAGAAAATTGCATTGGTCTAAACTGTCAGGTTACAATAAAAGTGAGAATGCAGTAAGAAAGTTAACAAACATTTTATTCTCTTTTCCCTTGCATTTCTTTTTTGTATCTGATTGTGTGGTTCGGCTGGGTTTTGGCTGGGTTTCTGTTTGTTTGGTTTTTTTTATGGTGTTTTTTCTATCATACAATGGCAACACTAATGCCAATATAGCAGTTTTGATGGTAACTTCAGGGAGTAATTTTTGTACCCTGTCTGAGAACCTAATGGCTTACATTACCTCATCATTTTGGGCTCAAGACTTTGACATTAACTGACATTAGAATGAAAAGAATATTCTCCATCCTTCTTTCCTCAGACTCTTTTATAAAATGAACAGAAGGCAGGAAACTAGCTAAGAAGTTCACAACCTTCCACCTGACTCTCAAAGCAGATGTTTTTCCTTCCAGCTGCAGTGACAACAATTATTACACGCATAATCCCCTTCTGGTGCCAATTTAGTGAAAAATGTAACTTTGAATAATGTTGAAATAAAAAATTAATCAATTTGCTATCTATCAGAACTTCAGTAATTAGAACAGTGTGCACAATATAATTATTCATGTTGTTTCTAATTTAATTTTAAATAATTTCAAATAGACAATGAAATTTTAATGGTCTTGGAATTCAGGCTATAAAAACAGGCAGGGAAACAAAAATGGTTATCCAACTCTTTTAAACCATGTTAATCATTTAGCAAAAGCAAAAATCTATTTCACATGATAGTGAAGCAATGATTTTCTGCATCTCAAAATGCTGAAGTTTTTTCTGTGCAGAATAATAACTGAGAAAATATCCTATTAAAAGAACACTTTTTCTTTTATTTCTGAAGGACAAAGGGAAAATGAACTGAAAGAGTAGGTGTGAAATAAGTCATGAGTGTACATCTCAGTCTCACCACCTCACTGTACGTATTGAAAAAATGTAGCATTTATTTTAATTTAGTGGTGCAGTGTATTGAGTATGTTATCACTGTTGGCAGTGGCAGCAGCATTTGCCAACTTAACCTACAGAAGATATTGTGCAGAGAATAACCATCGTATTACTTCATGCTCATCTTCTTTTGTTCCTGCTCCCACACAGAAGGACTGGTAACATAACACCTTCTACTTTATCAAAAAATTAAATAACCTATTTATGTATGACAGGCTTTTCTTTTAAGAAAAAGCCATTTATCTAAGTATTTAAAATGTGTCAATAGAGAAAATATCTATATAAACCACTACTAAATAGCAGGGGGAAAACGTATTATTCCTCTTTCTTTTACCTGAGCAATGGACTTCTCAGTTAGATTTTTCCTCCCCTGTAATCAGAATGTGGCACCCATGGTTGAGAAAATATTGGGAATATCTTTTGTATGTTGCTTCACAGTTGTCAAGATGCTGAATCATCCCCTTAGTAAGATATCTATCAGTCATCACAAAAGTTTCCATTGACAAAAATACACCCCAAGTATCTCATCCTGATGAGATGTGTAAAAAAAATGAGCATTTGCCAAGATATCTTATATCTACCCTCTATAAATATGGCAACCTGCAATAAAAAAGCTGAATCAGAGTGCTCCACCCATGTTGACTAAAATCCCTGTGATTCTTGCAATGAGAGGTATGTGTTTTGCTGAAGAATATGCACTATCCTTTATTATACATAGCATTCTAAGTGAGAATAGAATTAATCTTCTAACCACTAAAAAATTGTAGGAGGTAATCCTCATTGAACTTCATTGCAACCATTCAAAAACCTGGTACACTGGGTTAAGTCAGAAAAAAAGGCATTCAGGGATCAAGATAGAAATAGAACAACAGTCGTGTAGTTTGCATCATTTCTTCAAAGCCCTTGCCCTTTTTCCCCACAGCTGTTTTTAGCATGGGCTTTTATGTTTGTTTGGGGGGAAAGTGTTGCATTTTGGTGTTTGTTTTTTTTGAGAAGCCTGCTTCACTAACCTTCATGACGAAATGAAGACAAAATTGTTTTTCAGCTTTCTGCTGGTTGTGAGAACGAACACATCCATTTGAGTAAGATTATGATCAGCACAGGTCTCAAATGAAAGCTAAGCTCAAGGGCTGATCTAGCTGTGAAAGTCTGCTCAAGGCTCTCACTACAGATATTCTGAATCACAAAAGAACTTGTAGCACATTAAAATTCTATTAGATATATAACACCTATTATTACTCTTAGCCAATGAACTACTCATTAAACGTATTTGTCTACTTTTTAATTAGTGCTTTACACTTGACTTATTTCAACTAATTTAGACCTAAACATAGAGCTATTACCTCAATGTGTTTGAATACATTTGTAAAGCTACTAAACTTTCTGAATATACTTTTTACAAGCATTATAAAACATGTGGAAGTGAGCTTAACAGAGAACAAAGGCAATATCAAAGATACACATTTAAAATGTAATCCACAAACCAATCCTTCAAAAGTAACTTGTAGTTTAGTATTGACCTATCTACTACTATTATTAGCGTTACATGGTCATACTGACATGGACATTCACAGAGAAATTTTATTAGCTAAAACATTTATTGCATGAAAGTATTACCTATAACATAAATTCACGGGATATAAAAATTGATATTTGAGCATTAACTCAGAAATATTTGCAAAAATAGGTCAGGAAATAAAAGTCCACACTTAAATTAGTAATCACTTCAAAAAGAAAGCCTGGACTAGCATGCTTGTCTTGTGTGTCCCCAACTGACAGATAAAGCCTAAAATAACTTCAGTTATTGCTAATGATGACAGATGACCTGAATCTGTGTTGAGAGAGAGACAGTTACCAAATGCTGAAGGGGAAGGAGCAAGAAGGCTGCTGTTCTCTGGCATTTTCAAAAGAGGCTGGAAACAGCAGCTTTCAAAACTGTTCACAGGAATTAAAAACAATTGTCTCACAATCCAAGACAATACAAGTTTGCATGCTTATATGAAGCCTTACGAAATAATTGAATTTCAATTTTTGTTTTGCAAAAAATATTTACTGGCGTTTACTCTGAGTTAATTTTAACTGGCAAAGAATTTCCTTTCAAAGACATAATTGGCAAAATAAAATAAAATAAAACAAAACTTAAAATATCATAAAATAACATAAAATAGTAATTTGTGTGACTACATATAATATATGATCATATAATATATGATCAACTTAGAAAAGTTTGATTTTTATTAAAAACATAACTGAAATCCATAAAATTGAAATACCAGTGTTCATCTTCCAGCAAAACATTTTTGTTAGGATTATTTGCAGAATCAAGCATTTAAACATTATTGAAAGCAACTTCTAAAATTGCAGTTTCATTTTATTTCAACTACTTTTTTATATATATGTTTCTCAGTCTCAGGTGGATTAAATACATTATACACTGTCTTTTCTTCTTTTACTCTTTTTTCAACATCAGTGTTTTGAAATATATTTAAGGATTCCAAATCTTAAAAGTAATTTTCACAATAAACTTCCTAGATTTGTAACTAATAACTTTGACAGTTTAAAATCCTGCAGGTTGCCAGCTGTGAGCACAGGCAGAAAAGACGGAATGATAAACTGTACTGAAAGCACCTGGATAATTTTTCTTCCATTTCCTTCCACAAAATCTACATGTTTTGTCAAGCGTGTATACATTCGGAAAGCTTGGCTGTTAAAAATGTAAACCACCTATTTAGCAAGGACATGAAACATACTTTAAACAACAGAGATATCAACAGTTTGCAGTTTTGTACGTTTGTATTTAGAGAGATTCATCATGCTATCTTCCTTTTCAGGGTCTTTCCACTATTCTAGTGCCTTTATAAAAATATTCACTATTTTTTAAGAAAATATTGTTTTCTAAGTGTCTGATATCCAAACAAAGTGGCAAGCATCCCTAATTCTGAGTAAGCCTGGTCTTCAGTACTGATGTATAATAAATGTAAGCAGAAAGATAGTAAACACACTGCTGATGCTATGTTTAGTACATTTAAACTACTGACACAGTTTGTTGTGGTCTTCATTTTAGTACAATTCCTGTGATTTCAGCAGCACCAAGAAAACTCTAAGAGTGTGTTGTTTAATAGGAGCATCACCAAAAAGAAAGTGGCAAATCATTAATGAAAAACAAAATAACAGAGGCTTATTCTAAATTTTTATGCAAGCACATTATTTAATAATATTTAAAGTACAGATTAAACATACACTATTATTAACTTTTCATGACACATACCACTGGAATTATGGATAGTTCTATCAGGCAAACAGAACAACAAATACCCATATTAAGTTTTCTTGAGTGTTTTAATCGATGCATACTTGCAGTCTGATAAAAAGTCTCATAAAAGCACTGATCTTGTTCTGATTAAAACAGTTATAAACAGAAAACCATTTCATAATCTTACATAAAGGATAAAAATTTATCCATATAGTTGACTTGCTATTTGTAGGGTCATACGAAACAATGTTTGATTATCCTAAGTGCAGCAACAGAAAATTAATTAAATGCTAAAAAAAAAAAAAAAAAAGCAAAACAAAAAAACAAAACCCCCAAAAGTCAGAAGCTACAAGTGAGAAATTAGGAAACAAGAAATACCGTTTTACTTTTCCCAGGATAAGACAAAAGCTATCAATAGAACATATACTACATATATTAAAATGCCTGCATGCAGTAAATTTACAGCCTCTACTGCTTCTCACTAGATATGTGTATACATCTATCCAAAGAAAGATAGAGTCTAATGAGTAAAACCATTTACAAAGAGTAAAAATATAACTGCAGTAATCAGGTAATATTTTAAAAATTAAATGCAAACATGAGTAATAGCTCACTAGAATTGTTCATTATCGCCAAAACTGTTTGGCCTGTCTCAAGGTGAAAGATCTTTAAAAGCTAATAATGATTAATAAGTTAAAACTTGATTAATAGGAAACACAAGCACACCAATTTAGTACTAAAAGTTCTTAATAATTCTAAGGTGGAGAACTTGCCATTGATTTACCTCAAAAGCAGCCTTTAAAATCTTCTCAGTGCAACATCACTTAAGTTTTATTTTCTGTACTTTTTGGTGTGTTCTTTTACACATTTAGCAACAGTGCCAAGTTGCACAGGCAGAATAGAAGTTTACAGTCACTCTCTGCCTCCCCTACTGCTAAAATGAACAATTTATTAACTTAAAGTAAAAATTTACTGCAGCACCACATTTAAAGAAATATTCATGGTCCTTTCCAATCCTAACTATTCTGTGATTCTAAGGAATTAAGTAAAGTGGCATGCGGGGGATATGGAACAAAGCCACACTGATCAATGTGATCAAACGCTGAACAGTTTATTGTGCGCAGGCATCCCTTTTATAGAAAAGTTACAGAGCACTAGAACATTCGATGACATGTGATTGGTTAACTCCCTTAGGCGAGTGCCAGCAACAGCGCAGTGACATAGAACACCTCACATGCTCATAGGTAAGTAAGGTAATTTAGAATAAAAGGAAAACAGTTTAAAGTAGACCTATCTAATCAGATCTGATGCTGGATAAAGAGATAAGATTAAAATATCTAACACTGTATCTGGTGCTCATCTGCAAGGTAATCTGGCCACAACACAGAGGGAAGTAAGATCCATTTTGTTTTGCAGGAAAGTGATGATTTATCTATATTCTACCTCAAAATCCCACGTATTGTTTGTCTAGAAACAAAATAAAACTATGCACCATGTGGAACATTGTAAAGAGAAGTAAAAACATTCTTTCAAGTATAATGTATCAACCGACTCCAAGCTTACATGAAAGCCACCTTTATCAGATCATCCCCAACCCAGTGATTCTGCTTACTGTAAGAGAACTATTTTCTCTCCCTGGAGTACAGCATATTTACTATTTTTCTCGTTTAATACAATAAGTATTTATTTAATTGTCAAGGCTAAATTTTTAGAAGAAAAATATTCTTTAATGTATTCTAATATACTGTCAGGTTATGATTGTATTTTTCTTTGATAGATGAGGAAATTATTCTTTCACTAGCTATAATAATTGAAGGACAAATTCTAAAGATGAAAATGCATAGCAAGGTAATGCAAAAGTAATTGATTTAAGACCATCTATGCATTCTCAGTGGTCTTGTTATACTGGGCTTTTTTGACCAATTGCTAACTTTCAACTCTCCAGCTGCTATGAAAGTCAATTTTTGTAAACTCATCATTGCTTCCAGAATGAGGAAATTTTAATATACGTGGAATATGAAGATGCTAAAAAACAAATGTATTTTAATTCCAGGTCCTGCAGAACTCAGAATTGAATATACAGGGTTTTCTGTGAACTTTTGAACTTGGAAATAGAGTAAAATTTTATGTTATATGAAATATTAATATCTTATTTATAGTCAATATGTTATCTTGATATTAGGAAAATTAGAACAACATATGGGCCATAACCAACTTTTATTGCACTGGGGTCTGAATGCACTGCTTGGAGAATGTGCAAGACAGAATATTTTAACATATAATGTGAATCTACCTTATTTAAATTTGTGTTGCAAAGTGAGCATCAACAAAGGAAAAGCCAGTTATTGCATGTATACATTTAGACCTATATCTTGAATTTGTGACACTGAGATGCTGCTTAATGTGGATTTTACTACAAAAAGATACATTTCCTGCCAAGAGTAAAGTGCTAAATGAGAGCAGGAAAAAAAGTTATAACATCAATAATTATTGTGCAACCAATATCGCACTATATAGCAAAATCTCTTGCTTTTGAACTCACATTTAAATGTAATTTTACTAGAGTTCTTGTTATGGAAAAATTAGAATATGCCACAGACCCACAAGTTTAGTCAGAACTACTTTTCTAATACTTGTAGTCAAAATCACATAATTAAATCAGAAAAAAAACTCAACTCATTGACAGTGGAGTTATAGATTGTTATCGAATTTTTACAGAAAAATCTCTCCTATTATCTACCTATTTTCTCTAGTTTTACACTCAACATTCCAAGACACCTCTTGGACATTTCCTATTGATAATTGCAGTCTTCCTGAAGAATAGCAAGACACTGGTGTTTCGCATGCTTCTGTCTTTGCCAGGAGGAGTATGACATTCCTGGTGGGAGGGAAAGTATTCCTTTTACATCATGGGGATCCTTAGGGATGTTTTCATTACCATTTTTTCCCAGCTTGCTCCCTTACCCCTGCTCCCCCAGGCTTCTTACCTTCATGGGCCAGCACTCACAGAGCTGGGGCTCAGACAGACTGGACAATGGGCACTTAGCCACAGGGCACCTGATAAAACCAGCTCTTGCAGAATACAAAGAGCGAATTGCAGTGTCAATATGGAAGTATGATTTGCAGATTAATAACGAAATATAGCTAACTTGAAATATGTTCATAATTTTACTGAGTGTGAAATGCAAAATACAATTTAATGGCTGAGAAAAGAGATCCATTTCTAATATTAAGTGGTAATATATTGCATTTTTAATTGTCCCTGTTTGTTTTCTTATGGACATCTTGAGAAACTTGCGATTATATCCTTTCAGTTTTTGTTTGCATAGTTAAGTACTCAAAATATAATTTGTCAAGTGCCACATTATGTTATGTAAGACTTCAAAAGCCCCATTCTTCCTCTTACCCTTAGTTATTTGCTCTATCATGCTTATGTTGAGTACCTGAAATACTTGTGTTAAAGTACCTATACACTTAACATGCAGAGTCTCTTGCCTCATCCTTCAGGAAAAGCATCCTGTGATGTCCTTCTTTTGCAGTGGCAAAGATAAAGGGAAATACAGTGTTCCAGAGGAAAAATGAATGCATATGTATTAGTCATGTTAGCTTGCATTCTTGTGTATGTGGACACATATATTTCCATACTCATTACATACATAACATCTGTCCTCAAAGGAGAATTTGTGTATTTTAAGTGACGGGCTACTTACCCAGTTTCGCAATCCTGTCTCACTTGAATGTTAAGAATGCAGTTTTGTTTTAGGACAAACACCTGTTACCAGTCTGTTGCCCAATCTCTCATAATACAGTTATCCTCAAGTTATCACTGGCATAGGAAAAGTATCACTCTCTAGAGAGCTTAGTCACAGAAATCACCAGTTCATTTTGGATAGTTATAAGAGGAAAGCATCTCGTACAAGCTAATTAAATGGGTTCTCTCTAAGGCAGAAAAAGATAAGTGAGATGACATTTGCTCTAGAGGGACATATCTTTCTATTTCATTGACTATAAAGAGATCTGATACAACTACTTAGGTTAAATGCTTTCATTTTTGACAGTGAAATTTAAGTGAGATGAATTCCACATTGGCTACCAAACACTCCTGAAAATTTAACCTAAGAAATTTATCTAAGGTCATATATAAATGGTATCATATCTAATTGAATCCTATTTTTTAAATTCATGGGTAGTGCTCTTATTATTGGTCCATTCTTCCTCTCTATAAAAAATGGCTAAGTAAAAGTTTTTTATGGTTTTTAATCTGGAAGGTTTTTAATAAAGTCAGACAATAGGTCAGCTCACAAGACCAGGTAACAGGCATCTACCAGCAACATCATATTCTTATCACATCTCTATTTGTCTGCTATTACAGTGAAGGGAGAAAGTAAGAGAGAGGCCTAGACTACTGAAATGATGTGAAAAATCTCGGTCTCAACAAACATTTGTCTGTCCTGCAGAAGCAATATAGCTTAGCAAATAATCCTTTCTTTATCATGGGATTCTTATTCATGGACTCTTCATTAGGGACTGTAGTGACAGGACAAGGAGTAATGGGCTTAAACTTAAACAGGGAAAGTTTAGATTGGATATGAGGAAGAAATTCTTTAATGTGAGGGTGGTGAGGCACTGGAATGGGTTGCCCAGAGAAGTTGTGAATGCTTCATTGCTGCTGGTGTTCAAGGCCAGGCTGCACATAGCCTTGGGTGATATGGTTTAGTGGGAGGTGTCCCTGCCCATGGCAGGGGGGTTGGAACTAGATGATTTTCCCCCTGCATGGCTTTTTTAATAGAAGTATTGTCCTGGGTTCAGCAGTAGCAGTCATTTTTTCTCCTTCTTGGTAGGTGGTGCAGCGCTGTGTTTTTGACTTTTGGCCTGGGAACAGCGCTGATAACACCAATGCTTTTTAGTTATTGATCAAATGTTTAGTTTGACCAAGGACTTTCTGAGTCTCATGCTCTGCCAGGGAGGAGGGGAGGCTGGAAGGAAGCAGAGACAGGACACCTGACCCAAACTAGCCGAAGAGGTATTCCATGCCACAGCACGCCATGCCCAGCATGTAAAAACTGGGGTCAGGTACTCAGAAGAGTTAGTTCACGGCTCAGTTGTCAGGTGGTGAGCAATTGTATTCTCTTGTATTTCCCTTGTCATTATTATTATTGCTGTCATTAATATTATTAGCGATTTGTGTTTTAGCTTAGTTATTGGACTGTTCTTATCTCAACCCATGAGAGTTACTTTCTTTCAGTTCTCCTCCCCATTCCCTCCGGGAGCGGAGGGAGAGGAAGGGGAGGGGAGACTCCAGAGACTGCATGGCTTTTCTGAGTTACAGTTGGGCTTAAACCACGACACGTGTCAATACTTCAATCAAGACTTAAGAGTTTCAAAATGTTTTTTTCCTGGATAATTTTTCCACATTTTTGCCATTTAATTTCAATTCACTGCTATTGCTTTTAAATTTCAGAATGATTTCTGGACAGATTAATTAAAAGTTTCAAAGATTTTAAAAGAAAATGTTGTTACCAGCTGTCTACAATTGCTGTGTAAAATCTGAAATGTGGAAAGAACCAAAGTTCTTGAAATCAAAAAATGTTCTTAAAACAGAGGTAACACACTTTTTATTAAAAGCCTCAACATTTCAAACACTTTCAAATGGAAAGATTGTTTTTATCTTAAAAAGTCCAATGCTGAACATTTCACTATGAGATAATGTTTTAGTTTTGGCAGTAAAGTATTATAAGAACCAGGGCATTTTTCTGAACACCCATCCCGAAATTCCACAAAATAACACTGCAGTTTTTTAGTAGCGAAAGAAAACAGATGTAGATATTTCTAAACCAGCTCCAGGAAAAATTCTTATTTCTAGATCACACTTCCTCATATAATTGTTTTAGTCAGTTTTGATAAATATGTAAATAACAGAAAGAATAGGAGACTTACCATTAGCATCCTAATGATCAGCAAGGAAAAAAAAGAAATAAATTTCTCTCTCTCTCTGCCCCCACCCCCGAGCTCACTGGATTCCAAATTATTATATTATTATAGCTTCATAGCATGCTTTACTTGCAAGAGGCACAATTTATAACAAATCAAGAATATTATTATTGTATTTAAATTCCGTTATATGGTAGAACTAATAAAATCTTCTAAACCTGTACCAGTATAGCTTCAAGAAGTCTGATCTTTTTCCTGCGAGTACAGCAGCTGAAGTAAGCGACATTAAGGGAAAACAAACAATTGGTAGTATGGCTGTTATAATTCCACAGAATTTAAATGCCTGGTTTCATTTATTAAATTTTAAAAATGGTAAAATTAAAAATAAAAAAAACAAAAAACCATTAAAAAAAAAAAAAAAAAAAAAGCCAAACAAACTCTCTCACAGTTTTAATGAGGAAATTCAAAATGATTTATTATTGAGTCACAGAATAGTTAGGGTTGGAAAAGACCCTAACATCATTTAGTTCCAACCCCCCTTGCCATGGACAAAGACAGACACATGCCTCACAGATGACCATGTCACCCAAGGCTCTGTCAACCTGGCCTTAAACACTGCCAGGGACGGAGCATTAACTGCTTCTTTGGGCAACCTGTTCCAGTGCCTCACTGCACAGTAAAGAACTGCTTCCTTATATCTAACCCAAACTTCACCTCTTTAAGTTTAAACCTATCACTCCTTGAACTATCGCTACAATCCCTGATGAAGAATCCCTCTCTGACATCCTTTTAGGCCTCCTTCAGGTGTTAGAAGGCTGCTGCATGTTCTGTGGAAATCACACAATAAGTAATCATTTTGGAGACTCTGTTTGTTTCTTCAGTACCTCCACTTTGCTGATGGTCTTGCTAAATTCAAGACATATAATGTTCAATGCTCTCTCCTGGTCCACAAAACAAGTCATCTCACTAAAACAGGCAGCTGAATGGCCCAGACACAATTTGCCTTTGATAAATCCAGCTGGCTGTGCTCAGCCATTTTCTTGTCCTTCCTGTGCCAGAAGATACACTGAAAAAACTGTAGCCAGATAGAAGATGTTAAGCAATAGCAATTATTAGAAAGATACACATTTATTTTCCACTGATCATGACATGCGATTTTAAAATAATAATTTTAATCTTTTTGTGGTAGAGAGGAGTAAATGATTTATAATATATTTAATATTCAGCATGCAGAATTCATGATAGCTGCTGAGGCTCAGAAACTTGAATAATCCAATCAGCAACTACATCCTTAATGTACAATTAAATACTACTTAATTAATAATTTTTAATTAGGATTTGCTCACAATTCCTCATGTATTTTTGACAATACAAAATCGACAAATTGTAATAAAGTCAGCCCTTTTAATATCTCCCTAGCAAGTGCAGCACTTGGGCTTTTTTTCATCTCTTAAAGAAGCACAAATCATTTTAGTGGGTTACTTTGGGGATTTTTTTAGAAACCATGCCTTGACAATCTTTAATGAAAAATCTCTCCAATATATAATTTTAAATGGAAATATGCCACATATTAATCAGTGTCTGTATGTGTCCACTTATTTTATCCTATGATAGAATATATAGGTACTGGCAATGGAGCATGGACAGCCTTTGGATAAGATCCAAGAGGCACAGATGGATTGCAACAGCATAATCTTATTCATAAAAATAAGAAAGAAAAACATATGATAATACTTTGGCTGCAAAGATTTTGCAGGCATCGTGGAAACAACTGTGCATCTTATACATATCATTAAGCCTTGGAGATTACATTAATCAGACTATTTTGTAAACAATTAAAATGCATTTTGAGTATATTACTCAACTGTACCAAATGTAGGGTTCCAAAAATATGCAAACAAACATGCTCGGTATTATTAAGAAATCAGATTACATCTAGAATAGTCTTCTTGTGGGGTGTGCTGTCCACAGCTGTACTATTTTACCCTAACTCCTTCCAAACGATAAACTAAACAGCACCTGACTCAGTTGCCACATAGAATGCCTTGAAAGAAAACACTGCAGTATGCCAGAGGTTGCTTTGTAGGTACTGCTTTTATTCCTGGGTTTCATTACCTTTATTTGAAGATTTTAAAATCAGCAGGCTAAAGCTACCTGAAGGAATATTTAAATGATCACTCCACATACATCCAGGAAATTGTCATTCTCTGCTAGATGTTACAGAGCAAGCTGAGGACCCTGGACTATCCTGCTTCCAGCACACTGAACATCTGTCTTCGGAGTGTAACCCATGCCTCCTAAAGGCCTTCTCATCTCTGCTAAGTCTTCAGTCTTCATACAGGAATATCATCAACTTTACCTGATATTTTCCAAGAGAATATTTCTGTTCATTGAGTATGAAGGAATCACATTTCCCTTATTTACATTAGGTATATGTTAAGCATAGGATTTACCACATTAGCCCTATAACATTACACAAACTATAACCTGTTTTGGCTATTCTTCTACACAGTCACATGGCAGGAAACTTGGCCTTCAGGAAAAGCTCTTTACTTCATGACAGCCATGCTTTTTGCTCTAAGGCTTTTGTCTTAATGGATTTATTTTGCGTTATGCCCTGAATTATTTATAAAGTCTCTTTATAATTGTCAAAATAATTGCCTTCAAAGTAGCTATGAGACATAGTGAGTATATACTATCAAATTTGAAATACTGATGCAAATGTATGGTTCAATTGTAACCTCAAGCGTACATTTGCCAAATTACTATAGTGCTAACACTAAGAATTTGCCCTTGTGGCAGTCTGTTTCCAAGCATTGCTTCAGAATGCTCTTGGGAAGCATCAGAGCAGCTGCATCTGTTACAGCTGGTTTTACAGATGTCAACATTTGGTGATCAAAATGAGAAAAAATATTGGAAATGTGTTGTGTCCTACCATCATCAGTAACTAGCACTTGTCAGCACAGCTACATTTTTTGTGTGCCAGATGAAGAATAAATGGAAGAAATAATCATTACATTATGAAGACACATACTACAGAAGGTTTTTGGCCGAAGCAATCTTCCATTTTAAACAACTTCTTTATTTACTTTCCTATTTCTTTTTCAAACACATTGATGAGAAAAATTAATGGTACCAACTGACTGAAGAAGACTGCTACAAGTTTGAGCATCTTTTTTTTGGCAGTAAAAGTAGGTATTTTAAGAATTTGCTGCCTATTGAAGAAAACTAACCTTGCTAATCAGTCCTGTGCCTTGTTTTATCACCTCATCGATCACTTTCATTTTCATCTTCTCTCCAAAAGTTATTTCCATTCTTGCAACTGAATCTTCCCTTTCTAAGGAAAAGTTGAGGTAATGATATATGGCTTCTGACTATGCTGTGGTTTAAAACCAGCTGGTAGTAACTATCACACAGCCTCTTACTCTTCTCTCCAACTTGATGGGGAGAAGAGAATTGGAAGGCTAAAAGTGAAAAAACTCATGGGTTGAGATAAAGGCAGTTTAACAGGTAAAGCAAATTCTGCATATACAAGCAGAGCAAAATAACTGATTCATTCACCACTTCCCATGGCCAAGCAGGTAGGTATTCAGGCATCTCCAGGAAAGCTGGGCTCCATTACATGTACTGGTGACTTGGGAAGACAAATGGCATCACTTGAAACATCCCCCTTTCCTCCTTCTTCCCCCGCTTTATATGCTGACCCTGACATCATACAGAGTATGATGGTCAGTTTGGGTCTGCTGTCCCCATTGTATCTCCTCCCAATCTCCTTGTGCTGGCGGGGTGGGGTGAGAAGCAGAAAAGGCCTTGGCTCTGTATAAGCACTGCTCAGCAGTAACTGAAATATTCTTGTCTTATTAACACTGTTTCTAGCACAAATCCAAAACATAGACCTATACTAGCTATTATAAAGAAAATTAGCTCTACTGCAGCCAAAACCAGAACAGCTTTCCTGATTTTTCTCCAATAATCAGAAATGCCTGAATTGATTTCCTCTTGTTGCATGTTTTTTTTTTGTTTTTTTGTTTGGTTTTTTTTTTTTTGTTGTGACACGTAGACTGTTTTCACCCAAAACTGCAAGAAAGCAAATAAACGCTTTTTGGGATGTACAAATAGTTGCAGCAAGCCAAAAGGGAGTAAATAGTAATAATATAAGGACCAGTTAAAGATGGCACTGTCCAGGAAAGGCTTGTTTCAGACAATTTAGATTGGAGAAGTGTGTATTCTATTGTCAAGGGATTTATTTTTTTTTTCTAAAAAAAAAAAGAAGATTGGGATGGAGGGAAGGAAAAGTATAAAGCCAAAATCCAGAAGATGGAAGAATGAATGACTAATCTCAGTTCAGTGAAAGGAATATCTGTGTGAATTACCCTAAACAGTCAAAGAAGTTGAATGCTAAGGATATCTATCAATACTGTAAGGTTAAAGATAGTTGCGAAAAGGGGAGAAAAAATCATTCCATTATAAAAAGCGTAATTTCTTCCACAACATGCTTTCCCCAAAAGAACGTATTTCCATTTTGGTATTTTATATTTGCAACACAGTGAATATCATGAAAGCATGTGTTATTTTGGATGTCCCTACTAACATGGTTAGATGTCCATTAAGACTAAATAAATAATGCCTGCTACAAAATCTACTAAGATCACACCTTAGAATATATAAAATCAGGGTAGAAGGAATAGTAATTTCTCTTCTCATGAGATAGGAAACAAGAAATTGTATTCAGAGATGACTGACAACTTCTCTCTATAGTTTTGCACTTCAGCATGAACAAACTAATACCAAGTACTTTAAGTGATAAAAGGCAATGTCATAAAGTAATTCAGTACATTGATAACTTCACTGTGTTATATATTGTTTCCTTTTGATACTGTTAGAAGAAAATCAAGGCAAAATGTTGAGTATTTTTTAAGGTTTGTTTCTATTGCTCCAGAATGTTAGAAGACTTAGCTTATCTGAACTACATCTAAGCTTCAGAAAGAAACTAACAGAAGTATTAAGGAGAAAGAAAAGTGAATTAATAAATTATATGAGTTAAAATGGTTTTCTTTTTAAAGGAAACATAATCTAAGAGGTACAGTTGAGAAGCAAAAGGAATACAATTATGTTTCTTTGTTAAGGATTTTTAAAAAAAAATAACTAAAAGACAAAAGGCTGGCTCAGGCTGCATTAGTTTTCTATGCAGCAAGTAAAAAAAAAAAATAAAATGTACCAAAAAGAAGGGAAGATCTAAGATTGTTCTCTGACTGTCTGATCTTATAAAAGTACCCTACTTCCTAAATGAAAAGTCCTGGGTTTGTAATGAGAATCTAATCCTGAGTTAAGGATTAGAAGAAACTTAGTATCTTCAAAAGAAAAAACAACACAACACAGAACACAACAACAAAAACTTATTAAACATGAATTTGGTAATTTAAATACATCTGAATATATAAGGATTGGTTTTTTTTAAGATCTCTTTGTTACCAGAAAGAGACAACCTTGCTCAAAGAGCTCTTGTTTTTCATCACAGCTTAATCCAAAATATACAGAACTACAACAAAAATCTCATGTTTTAGAACATTCAGAGGGAGAAATCACTAGACTACTCCACTAACACCAGGGCATAAAATATATAAAGAGGAAAATAAAGCATATAGCATAAATGAATCCACCTTAATGTATCATATACTCACATAATTTTTTTCAAGTTATCTGAGTATTCGAATATTCAGTGAACTTTTCAAGGCAAGAATAGAGACAGGCTGTGGTGGTTTAAGACCACAACTGCTCAGCCTGGAAGGAACAACAGTAAAATTTGAACCAATTGGAAAAAGAACAAGACACTTCGGACTTTCCAGAGAAAACTCACATTTTACCATGATCTTTTGGAAAAGTAGTTTAGGGACAGTTTGAAACTTAGTAACACAGAGGGAATTTAAAGCACAGTACAGCATCAAAGTGAAAAAAAATCAAACAAAAAGACCAAACTAAAACAAAAAAACCCTCAAAAAACGCACAGATGGGATTTCAGTACATATCCAAAATATTTTCTCTGCACAGAGACTCATAAATGCCAATGCCATGAAGAACTCTAAAAATTGTTCCTAATGAATTGGCTTCCAACACAAGAAGCAGGGGACACTCAGTTAAATAATCAGGCAGCAATTCAAAACTAAGAACAAGAACACTTTTACCCGGGCAGCACATAGTTCAGCTGGGGAGCTTACCATCATAGTATTCGAATGCTGAAAGCATAAATAGGTTCAGAAAGGACAAGACAAATTTATTAACGACTGTTACGTAAGTTCCCTTAAAATCTCTTTATCATCTTTACCCTTTTCTATACTCTCTATTAAAACCAGAAAATATGGAGTTCTACTGCTTTTAATTTTTTTGAGGTGCATGTTGATGATTGTCTTGAAACAAAATATTATCAGAAATAGGAATTATTTGAAACAAACAAACAAACTCCAAAAATCCTTCAAGAAGTATAAACTGTTTCCTTTATCTAAGCATCCTTTACAGTACATACTCAGAAACAGGATAACAAGTTACTTTGATCTTTACGTTCATGTGGTACAGCTTTACATATGTTATGCTTCAACCAGTCACTGAATATATTTTAAATTTCTGATGTGAGGAATGCAACTCTTTGCGCTTATACCTTCTGAAAAAAAGAAGCTGACTGAACGAGAATTATAGCAGACCAGACCCTTGCTTAGGTTAAATGAAGCATAATTCTCATGCTTTGCATAGAAATTTATTATGAGGGTGGTGGGCAATGGAAGGGGATTCCCAGTGAAGTTCTGTCTGGCCCATCCCTGGAAAGTGTTCAAGGCCAGGCTGGATGGGGCTTTAAACAACCCGGTCCAGGGGAAGGTGCAACTGCCCTTGGCGAGGGGTTGGAACTACATAGCTAGTGTCTCTTCCAAATGAAGTCATTCTGTGATTCCATGTAGCAAATGAGATCCTTTGGGATCCGTCGTGGTTTAAGCCCAGCTGTAACTCTGACAACTGAGCACTTTCTCTCACTCCCCATCCTTCCTCCCCCCCTCTCCCAAAGGGATGGGGAGGAGAATCTAAAGAATGTAACTCCCATAGGTTGAGATAAGAATGGTCCAGTAACTAAGGTATAACACAAACCACTGCTGCTACCACTAATAATTATAATGATAAGGGAAGTAACAAGGGAAGAGAATACAACTGCTCACCACCCACTGACCAATACCAAGCCTGATCTGAACAGTAATCTCACCCTGGGAGGTAACTGCCCCCAGTTTATATACCAGGCATGGTGTACTGTGGTATGGAATACCTCTTTGGTTAGTTTGGGTCAATCGTCCTGTTTGCTTCTTCCCAGCTTCCCCTCCTCCCCAGCAGAGCATGATACTCATAAAGTCCTTGGTCAGAATAAACCTTACTGAGCAGCAACTGAAAACATCGGTGTTATCATTGCTGTTCCCAGGCTGAAAGTCAAAAACAAAGCCCTGCAGCAGCTACTAAGAAGGAGAAAAATGACTGCTACTGCTGAAACCAGGACAGCACCCACCTTTTATTCCATACCATCCATGTCATGCTCAGATCCCACATTTTCAATATGCCATCACTCTTATCTTATATATATATATATATAAACATCCACACAGAGAGAGAGAAAGAGATCATTCTTTTGTGCGTGGACCAATCTCTACAAAGCTGCTGAGCCCATCCAGTCCATGATGTCCACCTCTTATGACAGTCTTTCAGAGCAGGAGAGTCTGTGTGCAGTGTTGGATCATTGCCTGCTGATGCTGTTCGTTCCTTTACTGCAGAACTTGTTTGGTTTCATCAAAGTTCATTCTTTGTTGATGTCGTGGGTTCAGCAGCAGCAGTCATTTCTCTCCTTCTTGGGAGCTGGTGCAGTGCTGTGTTTTTGACTTTTGCCCTGGGAACAGTGCTGATAACACCAATGTTTTGTTACTGCTTAGTACATTTTGGTCTGGCCAAGGACTTTCTGAGCCTCATGCTTTACCAGGGGGGAGGGGAAGCCAAGAGGAAGCAGAAACAGGACATCTGACCCAAACTGACCAAACTGGTATTCCATACCACAGCATGTCATGCCCAGGATGTAGAAACGAAGGGCAGAGACCCGGAAGGGTGGGGGTGAGCTGCTTGGTTGGGCTGGGTATATGTGGTGAGTGATTGTATTCTTTTCCCTTTCATTTCTCTTGTCATTATTATTATTGGTGGTAGCGATAGTGGTTTGTGTTAGATCTTAGTTACTAAACCGCTCTTATTTCAATCTGTGGGAGTTGCATTCTTTTGATTCTCCTTCCCATCCTTCTGAAAGCTGGGGGGAAGAAAGAGGGGGGAGTCAGTGAGCGAACTGCCTTGAGGGGCTTAAACCATGTCACTTTGGATGATGGTTGGAGGCCAGTCTCTCGTGACCTGAAGACATCCAGTTGGTGGGCTATAAAAAGTGCTTCATAGCAGACAGCAGCACAAACTTGAGTACATTGGCTGTTTTCCCCTAAAATCAAATCCCCTTGAGGTATACAATGGATTTCTCCATCTTCCTGCATTCCACACCAAGTACATCTGGATCCCTGAGTGAAAGCAATCCCAAGCATTGGTTTGCCTTTACCTGAAGCAGGAATAACCCAGACTGTCTTCTCCAGCAAATACTTCATGTGCACTGCAGGAACTTTAGTCCCTTCTACTGTATGTGAAAGTTCTGACTGGGCTGGACCAGCCCTGTTGGCAGATCCTCTGGTGCTGACCAACCAGGTGGCCTTTGGTAAATGTGTATCCCAATGTTTGAAAGTCCCACCACCCATTGCTCTCAGTGTAGTTTTTAACAGCCCATTGTACCGTTCGATTTTCCCGGAGGCTGGTGCATGGTAGGGGATGTGATATACCCACTTAATGCCATGCTCTTTGGCCCAAATGTTTATAAGGCTGTTCTGGAAATGAGTCCCATTGTCTGACTCAGTTCTCTCTGGGGTGCCATGTCATCACAAAATCTGTTTCTCAAGGCCCAGGATAGTGGTCTGGGCAGTGACGTGAGGCACGGCGCGTGTTTCCAGCCATCCGATGGTTGCCTCCACCATGGTAAGCACATGGTACTTGCCTTGGTGGGTTGGTGGGAGGGTGATATCATCAATCTGCCAGGTCTCCCCATATTTATACTTCATATATCCTCCATACCAAAGAGCTTTTAACCATTTAGCTTGCTTGACTGCAGCACATGTTTCACACTCATGAATAATCTGGGCAATAGTGTCCATTGTTAAGTCCACCCCTCGATCACGAGCCCATCTGTATGTTGCATCTCAGCCCTGATGGCCTGAAGTGTCATGGGATAATTCACCCTTCTGTTGCCAATATAAGTCCATCTGAGACACTTCAATCTTAGCAGCTTTATCCACTTGTTGGCTGTTCTGGTGTTCCTCAGTGGTCTGACTTTTAGGTATCTTCACCACCAGGTTCTGTCTGGGCAGCGATATCTTGCTGCAGTGCAACAGCCCAGATGGGTTTACCTCTACGTTGCCAGTTGCTCTGCTTCCATTGCTGCAACCACCCCCACAGGGCATTTGCCACCATCCATGAGTCAGTATAGAGATAAAGCACTGGCCACTTTTCTCGTTCAGTGACGTCCAAGGCCAGCTGGATGGCTTTCACCTCTGCAAACTGACTTGAGTCACACTCTCCTTCAGCAGATTCTGCAACTTGTTGTCAAGGACTCCATACAGCTGCCTTCCATCTACAATGCTTTCCCACAATACAGCAGGACTCATCAGTAAACGAGGCATACTGCTTTTCACTTTCTGACAGTTCGTTATATGGTGGGGCCTCTACAGCACACATCACCTCCTCCTCTGGTGACATTCCAAAATCTTTACCCTCTGGCCAGCCCATGATGACTTCTAGAATTCCTGGACAACTGGGATTTCCTATTCGAGCTCGTTGTGTAATTAGTGCAGCCCACTTACTCCATGTAGCGTCGGTTGCATGATGTGTAGAGGAGACCCTGCCTTTGAAAATCAAGCCCAGCACAGGCAATTGGGGTGCCAGGAGAAGCTGTGACTCAGTGCCAGTTTCTTTCAAAGCAGCTCAACCCCCTTCATAGGCTGCCAGTATCTCTTTTTCAGTTGGGGTATAGCTGGTCTCACATCCTCTGTATCCCTGACTCCAAAAGCCGAGGGGTCGACCTCGAGTCTCCCCTGGAGCTTTCTGCCAGAGGCTCCAGGTAGGACCATTCTCCCCGGCTGC
>JAOEHY010025826.1:8167-24602 GCA_025447955.1 Psilopsiagon aurifrons
CAGGGTCACGTTTCTGGTACATATTGTCACCTCGGTAGGGTTGGCAGATGCTCTTTTGCACTAATCTGGGGAAGAAACTTCCAGGGATTGTAATAGGACATCAGGTTTAAACGTAACCCTCCCAAGGGTTACCAAAACTATTTGGAAAATGTCCTTCCACTCTCTATTCTCTTTCCCTCCTTCCCGGCTTTGCCCCAGATTCCAACATATTGAAACATTTTTCTCCTTAATAAGAGGAACATATAAAGTGAAGGGGTGAAAGGGCAACTTGGGAGCCGTGCCTAGAGCTCCGCACACAATTTACTCTCCGGTAGACGAGGCGTTTAGCATTCCTCCCAATTTCCAAGGAAAACAGACTCAGACCTGTACCCAGTGACCAAGGACCTCGCCAGAGCCGCTTTTTTAATATTGAAATTCTTGGGATTCTTCGTTATTATTATAATTGTTGTTGTTTGTGGTAAGAGAAACGGTTTCCGAGGCAAGGTAAAGCCGATTTTAGGGAGAAGCTGACTTCCGAAGGGAGGAAAAATCAAAGCGGCAGGAGGTGCCTAGGAGAGAAAGGGAAGCGGGAAAAATACTCATCAGCGTTGGCACTTTCAAGGGTATTTTTAAGAAATCGCGTGCACCGGGGTTGAAACAACAGTTTTTAAGCCTTAATCTCGTTATCCTGTGGGGATACGAATAACCCTCTGTGCACATTCAGAGCCGGGCTGGCCAGTGACCGAATAAGATCACGTTTCAAAGCCATTTTTCATTCTTTTCTCACGTTTCCACGTGTGAATTACACGAAGCACATAGCTGAAGAGGAGCCCCGAGGGCTCGTTATTGTGTTAAAAAAACCCGTCTTCTCTTATTTTCGTTGAGGGGCGGCTCACAGGCTTTTGCATCTCTCCCCCGTGCTTGTCCTTAACAAACGTACTCAGTCTCAGCCGAGGACCACTGCGCACACTCATCTAATAAGCTGCGATGAAATAAACTTTAAAGGTCGGCGTTAACCGAAGAGTCGGGATGTAAAAGCACTTATAAGTTCACGGGAAACGCTCGCCCTGAATCCCGAGCTGGATTTACTACTCCCCCTTGAAATCAACCCCCACGGTGGGGCAGAGAAACCCATGTGGCCAGTTGCAGTCATCTTGGGAGCTTTACTAGCCCAGAAGAAAATTGCTGGCAAATTGGAAACAGATGCAGCGTTGGAGACACCAAAAAAAATTGAAGTCAAACACCACCACCCCCCTCCCCAACACACACACACTGAGTTACAGAAGTTGTGTTTACACAAATACCTCCGACGCAGACATGACATTTCACGTCTCCATCAACAACCCGTAGGTGACTTGGATGTAAGCAACGTCTCAACATCCATCACTGGCTGTGATTTTTTAAAGCTGCCTATGAAATCTCTCCCTCTCACACGCTCCACCTGGCTCCTGGGACAGCTGCTCTTGCCTTGTGCCTATGCCCCCCTTTAACAGGGTGCTAGCAACACAAACAGTGAATGAAAACCCACAAAGAACTTCATCCAAGGGGAGGGAGGGGGGGACCTGACAAGTGCTCGATTCTCATAAGCCTGTCCGACAATTCCTAGAACAAAGGCAACGGTGGAAAAGCTCCGAGTCCTGCAAAATATGCTCTTTTCATGTTTTCTATTTATTAGATACGTTAAGAGAAAACAGACTCATATGAGCCCCAAATGTAGGCAGAGTATTAAAAGAGGCATGTGTATGCTCCAGCAATTACAGCTGAATTTGATTAAAAACGTCATGAGGACTGCAAAAGCAGGAGTTACCTGATACACTAACCCTGAGGTTGCTTTAGGATGAATTATAACACAATTCATTTTATTTTAATAGGTCACTATAAGATTAACTGTTTAAGGATGGAGCTGTGCTATAAATGTTTACATCAAACGCAAAATAACTGAGCTTTACTTTCTGGTTGTTTGGAAATAATGTTTATTACATTTTAAAATTCCTCAACATGTTAATTAGAAATAAGGGGAAAGTATTGGGAAGTCCAAAGGAGTTCCAGTGCTTGACATGTAACCACACACACACTTAAGTTTCTCTTTCCTAGGAGGCAAATGTGGGGATTTTTAACTGGCCATCATCATTTCCACATGCTAAGGGAAAATAGTGACAATAACTTCCCCTCCTTCTGCTCCTCTCATGCTCTTGGTCCAAAATCCAAAGGCACTTTTTAGCCTGTGGCTGTAGTCAAGAAGAGCAGCCAAAGCCTGGGGTGATGATTCTGCCTCTGCATCTGCAGCCACAACAGACAAACCTGTGCTTTTGGGGAGCAGAAACCTCGAAGGTCCGTTTGTGACCTAGAGGCAGCATCTCACAGACATGAGGGAGCTCAACACGTCTTCCCTCTTTCTGCTCCCAAAGTACTTGCTGTAGCTGGTATAAATGTACCTTGCAGATAGGTCCAAGAGATGGAAGGGAAGATAGCCTCGTAAATATCCCCGTCAAGAAAGAAAGGGTGAAACACAGTGACCGTGGAGAGATGTTCATCTGACTTTGCATCTGGTGTACTGCCGGGGAGTCTGGGGATGAGATTAAGAACCCCTCTGTGGCTGCAATTCTTGGTTTCCCCTCTGCTATCTTCAAGCAATCTCTGATACAATAGGTACTTGCACATGGCTGGAACTCAGAGGGGCAGTCAAATGGATTAACATTAGTTACAACAGTACCACCTTGCTGCAACGAAAACATTCATTCTATAGGAAATTCCTATTTTAAAAATTTATTTCCATTTCTAAACAACAGGAAGGGCAAATTTTGGAATTTAGCAGGAAAAGAAATTGCTGTCATGTTTGTCATGTTTTCTTCCAGGTAAACTGAAGTGATCATCTCAGCCAGAGAAACTGGAAAGATCCATTTCAGTGCAAACAGGCTGTTTCATTTTCACCAGTCAACGTAATTAAAAGCACCTTGATAAATTCCATGGAAAATCAGCAAAACACTATAAATACCTTTTTGGGAAAAAAAAACCCAAAACATTTCAGCTTTGCTTAATCACTCTCTACCATGAAAACCACCTTTGAAATGGAATCTGTTTCACCCTGATCCAATGTTAATGATGAATGTGATTAGTTTATTAACATAATCATAAATTATTGATAAAATCATTATCACAACACATGAAAAGCTCTAGTTGCAGGGATAAAATGAGGGCATAGGAGGAAAGGAATTGACATCAATAGTTAGTTTCAATATTATTCTTACAGAAGGAATGTTCATGGTTGCCCCAGGAATTATAAATTCTCCTTAATGGGAACAAGCATCTTTCTGTTGTGCTGAAGTGTCTCAATGTGAGGTGTTGCTGGCGGGACTGGTTGTTTTGACTGGTGTTTACTGTGAAGTTAGAGAAAGTGTGTGGGGTTTGTTGTTGGTTTTAAAGACCCGATCATTTACAAAACACTGGAGTTTCCACTCCTTGTTGTCTGTAAACATCTGAGGAAACTGTTTACTGCCCATAGGATGTAGTGTAACTTTCTCCTTACGCCAGTTTTGGTTTGGAGCTGGGCTCGTTTGACCCCCAGTTCATGTGTTCTGTTTTCCTTTCAATTTTCTTACTAGGCTTTAGAGATATCCTCCTGTGGGTTAGGTTAGGCAGAATCTAAATGTTCTAGTGAAAGACATTTCCTGACCCAACTACAGTTTGAACAGACAGAAGGGCAGGAAGGAAAGTTTAAGGCCAGGGTGGTAAGACCTTAGGCCACACAAGAGCATCTTTAGGGGCAGAAATGGGACAGAAATCACTGCAAATCATTTACACCATGCGAACAAGCTCCTACCCTCCCCAGAGCTCCTCAGCAGCCTTTGCATGGAGCCTCCACTCTCCTGGGATCTGCTGTAGATGCGGCCCCGGTGATGCCTTTTTTTAATGGGGATTTTTTGAAAATGCCTTAGTTTTAGCCACTGTGGATGGCAAAAGAGGTGAGCAAGAGGCAACAGAGTGAGAAGGAAGTTGGCTGCGCCAAAAGGTAGCATAAACAGCTGAATGCATGAGAAGGATGATAGGAAAAAGCCCCAATCCTGAGGTGAATTAAAGAAAAATAAATGGCTTAAACAGGAGCTTGATGCGATTCCAAGTGTTTTGACATGGAAGCATGTTTCCCATTCCACTTCTCTGCAGAGAAGGTTTCTCTTCGAATTAGATGAACCATAAAATCAAAAGGAAATTTAGAACAACACTGTAAAATGGTGTTTTACAGCCCTTTGCACTAAAGGCTTTCTCTTGAAGAGCTCCTATACTTTGGGGCTTGTCTACGCACTATCATCAGACAGCTTGGAGTATACCAGTCAAATTAAAGTGCCCGCTCCTCCAAGCGAGGCTGCAGCCTTTTCAGTCTGAAGGTGCTTTATGTTAGAATAACTATTCCCATATGGAAAGGAGCGATGATTTGGGAAATCTCTCTGGTTAATATTATGAAGTGCTCGCTGTAAGCATTTGCTGTATCATGAAATGGCTCCATGTCAAGTCATATCTCTGCTTGCTGTCAGGGCCTCCAGGACATCCCTTCCAGAATAGAGACAACACAAAGTACCGAGTTCAATAAACTTTGACCAGTGGTTTATGGGCCAAAGAAATTGCCTGGGACAAGAAGACAGAAATGTTCTCTATGCAAGGAAAGGAGGAGCAAGTAAACTGCAGTATAGCTGCATCTAAATGAAAGGCTGCACCAGTGGTAAGAAAATAGAACAGCAACCAACCAAATGAGAACACTGTTAACTCAGTTATCTGAATCAGTACAAAAGAGATGGTAGTCCAGGATTCTGCAGATGATGGCTGCTGGAAATCAATGTCACTGTGATCTCCTTAAGGCTCTCTTTCTGCTCAGTAGCTAAAATATGAAAGGTATGCCATAAGTTACAGGCTTTAAGGTAAAAGGATATGGTTTGCAAAAATTCTCCTGTTTAGAAACAACTCTCAGAGCCTGGAGATGTCACCCGGTTGGGCTTTCAGAGGAAGAGTGTACAACCCCACTTTTTCACCCATAGCTGTTCTTGGAGACAGGTCTTCAAGCTGTCTAGAACAATGTGAATTACTGTTCTCTGATATGACTGGCCCAGATATTTTTGTCTTTGAAATACATTACAGATGAAGCCTACACATTGTTCCAGTTACTATCAAAAACCTTGTCCACATGGGGATAAAAGGTGATTATAAAAATATCCTAGTGACCATGTGAATAGCTACTGCCTCGTCCTGTTGGTACTAAGCCACGTTACTCTAGGTGGCATATGAACAAAGACCAGATGATGCTCTGGGCCCCAGGGAGCTTCTAGATTTACACAACACATTATAAACCCTTGTAGCGCAATAGACTGACCCGCAAGCTGCTGCTGAAGCCAGCATATGCTCTACAACCCTTGAAAATCAAGCAGTTTATTTTAGGAGCCTGCCTATAAATTGAGGAGCTAAAATTTGGGCTCCTCATTGGAAAATATTCAAAGTCTATAAAGAGATCAAGATGTTTCCCTTTGCCATCCCCGGCAGGGACGAACAATTAGAAGAGAATCCCTTCTCAGCATTCCTGTTTGCCGCGGGAACTGAAGTCGTGACACTGAGTCACACACATCCTTGGGTCTCTAGAGGTGTCCAGCTCAACTTGTTGACTCTGCTCCAGTTACTGGGCCTATTTCCTGGACTTATCTCACTGACCAGATTTCCCCTCCTCTCTCTGCCTCCTGCGGCTTATAAACACTTGAAATCTACTGTAAACCCAATCTAGGCTCACAGCTTGTTGTGAATACAAGCAGGAGCAGATAGCAGGAGATAAGGAGCGAGGCCACATTGTCTTTTTCCAGCCTGCGCTGAGAATTCACTTTAAAATCTGAAAGTTGTTTGCTTAAGGAAAAGGAAATGTGCATGTGTGCATCAGGAGGCAGTGAGAGAGGGGAGGAAAAAGAGGAAGGGAGCTGTTTTAGAGACCAAATCAGGTCATACCAAAGGGAGGATTGATGGAGATTGATGAAGGAAGTTCAGGGAAGGTCCCAGTGCAACAGGCACTTGTAAACCCCGTGCTCCTGTTATTCTGCCCTGTTCCTCAACATCAGACCATTCCCAGTGGGGAGGTGGTGTTTCCGCAGCGGAGCCCTCGGATGACCATCTCCCTCCAGGCACTCTGAGGCCAAGTTTTGCCCTAGTAACACCCAGTAGGAAGTTGCTCAAGCCATGGATGTGTCCATGTGAGAAGTTCTATTGAGCTTCCATGTGTCTTAATCACTAAACTTGCAAAGATTCCCAGTGCAAACACATTCACACGCAGTGCTCAAACGGGAACAGTGGAATGGTAGGAAATCTCTCTCTCCCCTCTCTTGCTTACATGGAAATCATTCCAAGCAAGCACATCCAACAGCCCCAGAACAATCCTCTCTGGACGGTGCAAAGTGCCTTTTGATCTTGGAGGTACCAAGACTACCAGATAATGGATCAGATAATGACTCAGAGCCTGAGGCAGCCCAGGTCTGAAGGGAATGATAAAGAGAGTTAGTGAACCCTGCATAGAAAGTGCTATGTAAATGTATGAATTGATGCCCTGATGGTGCTGAAGTCAATAAAACCCGATGTCGATTCCACTGGGTGCAAGATTCAGAGATTTGTTTGTGGTAAGTTTGGAATCCCTGGGATGTCTTCCTCGAGAAGCTGGGATGCAGCAGGGAAATCTGAGGGGCTAATCCTCCTCTCTGTGCACACTTAAGATCCAGGAAGCTTTGATGTGCATGGGCAGGAAGCACCTACATTTTCACAGCGGCTACCTCCCGAGAACTGTCTTTGGGAACAAACATTTTGGAAACAACCAGAAACAGGGAGAAATGGTGAGGTATAACAAAGGAAAAATCAGACTGGCCATTGGTGCCTTCTTTATCCAAGGACCAGGCACACCTCATTTGGGAAACTTATTTCCTGGGGTCAGAGAGGCTCTGGAGCTGAAAGAGGACTCTGAGCCACTGATTCAGCTTGTGAACAAGTATTCCATGGAGGCAGCCCCTCAGCTTGCAGCAAGTCAAGTGCTGTACCTATAGATGGGTCTTAGTGGGATTTACCAAACTCTCCAGTGGCAGCGAGAATGAAGTATTAATGTGCTTTGTCAGTTTTAAGAGTCTTCTTTGCAGATCTGCCCTTCAATTTGTCCTGTATTTGGGTTCCCCATCTGCAAAATAGAGATAATAGCATGGCTCCATTACACAAAGTCATTGCGGAGATAACTGTGCTCAGATGCTATGGCAACAAGGGCTGTGTAATACTGAAGATAGCAAAGGATATGAGGGGCAGAAAGCTGGCTTGCATCAAGCATGGGCTTTTGCTGGGAAAGGATGGAGCAAACCAGCTCCAACCTCCCTTTACCAATCCTTTCCCAGAGGAACTGTGCAGGTCCCACAGGCTGAAGTACCAGATGAGTTCATTTGCAGAAGGAAAAGCAGTATCAATCTGTATGGATTCTCTGCTCCATCACATCTTCTCACCTCCCCATACCACTGCCCCTGACCTTCCTCAGCAAAGTTCTTCACCTTTCTTGTGTTTATGCATTGCCACTGAAGTAGAAGTGCAACGAAAGCAGATGGCAGCTGCAAAACCCCAGCTTCTATGGCCAAGCCATCAAAAAACAGCCTCAGAAAACATGAGGTGGAAATCTCAGCTGCTAAATACCACCCCCCCACCCCAGTCCCTCGCTGATGTCAGGTGAGGTCTTTTGGGGCTTTCCCTCTCCTGGACCCTCCGTTGTAGAGTGGTTTCAGCTCCTGTTCTCCACCTTTGCCCATTTCCTGGCTCCTGCTGTGACATTTTGATTCATGGGGCCCAACCACCCGTAACCACCCAGGGAAATAGAAGCTAAGGCAGGCAGCTATGGTCATTCATTTTCCCCTCAGGGGGAGGAAGAGAGGCCAAAGAAAAGATTGCTCCATTTAAGCCAGAAGCCATTTTTCACCGGCCAATTCTGGCAAGTGTGATCCCTCCAGGAGGAGCAGCATGGCTGCCACTTTCTTCATTAAGACCTAAACTACCTGGAAGAAGACTCTGTCCTCAGAGCCAGCCTTCCTTGGCTGGTTCCTCCCAGCACAACGCAGACTTCCCTGGGAATCAGCATATTTAGTTTACCAAATGACTCCATGCCTCAGTTTTCCCCTACCCTGTTCATCATCTCAACATCTTTTGAGATGCAAAACCATCAGGCATTGCCACTTGCCTGAAGAGCTCTGGTGGGAGCTCCTCATCAGCCTGGGAGAAGAGATATTGTCTTCCACTTCCTATCCCAGCCCCGGATGAAAGAGCACCCCTCCCAGCAGGGGTCTGGCTCTTAGGATGCTTCAGCAGAGGATGTAAAGAGCATGCTGGACAAGGATGCTACAAGCATTGCATGGTGATAACTAAGTTTTTTCCCTTCCCCTGTTCTGTGGACAGTGAAGCTAATAAAGCCTTGTTTCCTGTGGGCTGGGGTTCCTTGTCCGATAGCTCGTCACATTCCTCCCTCTGTGCCCTCTCCAACAGGAGGAGATTAGTCCAAGGCTCGGCTGGGGCTGATTAGTGCTGGCCACCGAGCAGAAACCATAACATCAGAGCCTTTCCTGCTTCTTCCTTGTTTGGGGGCTAACTGGGTTTCTCCCCTTCACCCAGCTACAAGCAACCCTGGCAGACAAGGAGAAGGATGCTGAAGCTTCCCATGCTGGGCAGAGACAGGACAGCACCACCTGGAGAAAGAAATGTTATCTGTGCAAAGAAGACAGTTTCTGCTCCTTGAGCTTTACAGCTTTTATTTCCTTATTGATTTTACTTGACCCTTTGGCTCCAGGAGAATTAAATGATGCAGAGGTTGGAGCTCAAACCTGGGCAGAGCAGCAAGCAAATCAGGTCTGCTGGTGTAGAGAAACCTCTCTGCATTTGTGCCTGGGCCTCTTTTACATGACTGCAGAGGAAGGAGCGTAGGCTGCAGAATGTGTGGTTGAAAGGCTCTGAGTGGAATATCTGTCTTTATTTAGCTTGGAAGCAGCACTGCTATTGCCTTTCTATTGCCTACTGAGGTCACTACTGAAGCTTGCTGGCTCCTGGCTGCAGGGACACACTGCTCAAGACCCACCAGCTTCAATCTCCAACAGAAGAGGTGTTTTCCTTTGCATGGTTCCCAGTCTCGCTGGGAGAGCTGCCTCCAAGCCAGCCCCTGTCACCAAACCAGAGCTCCACTGCTGCCAAGGGATTCATTTCTCCTGACTTCAGACTTCATATATATACACATGGATATATTTACATGTGTAAAACCAAACGCAGCAGTGCCTGGGAAGTGAAGGTGCTCTCTCATGGCATGCTGCATCCTGGCTTCGGTCCCAGGGACCCGTCCCCAGCCAGGAGCGGGATGGGTGTCACGCTCTTGGTGAGACACAGTAGAGGCAGTGCTTTGAGCAGGGTTGTGTGGCAGGGGGTTGGAACTTAATGATTTTCAAGTCCTCTCCAACCAAACCATTCCATGATTGGGTTCAACTCTCAGCTGCAGCAAGGCTCAAGCCAAGCAAGACAAAATGTCCCAGTGTCTGCCTCCAGCATCACGGCACGGTGCAGGGATGAGCATATGTGAAAGCTCAGCCATAGTACAAACATCACCAGGATGATCCAGAGCCAGCCACAGTCTTTCCGCTCTGCTTTCTTGAAGCAACCACATGTCCTGAAATGAAAACAGTAAGCAGAATTGGGCCCATGGGGTAGCCAGGGCTGCTGGGAGCACTTGAAGGCATGGGCAACATTGAGGTCTAATACCTTTGGACTTGCCACTGTCGTGCAAAGAAGAAGATGGGTGGGGTTTCATGGGTTTACTCCTGGAGGGCTTTGCATTTGAGCTTAAATCAATGACAAAAAAGCAGAAGGTGGGCTGGGCTGTCAGGTGTAAGCTGAGAACTAGCCCCGCTTTAGTACAGCTGAGGTTAACCAGAGGAGGAAACCAGATCAAGATGTCGCCATGCAGGATTGCACCAGCCCAGGGGCACTGGTGTAACCCAATGAGCTTCCCTTTCTGCAGGGGCACATCCTCCTGCTCCCCAAAATGGGCATTTCTCCTGTTTAGGTTGTTCATGCAGCAGCATTTCCTGGCTTCTGCAGATGCAAGGACATCCCATGGCTTATGCTCAGACCACCAAGCAAAGATCATCCAAGCAAGGAATCAAGTCTTGGCTTGGGAGGCCCATGTTTCTGTTCCCACATGGATGATCTTGGGCAAGGTCTTCCTTGTGAGGGTGGTGATGTGCTGGCACAGGGTGCCCAGAGCAGCTGTGGCTGCCCCATCCCTGGCAGTGCTCAAGGCCAGGTTGGAGCAACCTGCTCTAGTGGAAGGTGTCCCTGCCTGTGGCAGGGGGGTGGAAATGAGTGAGTTTTAAGCTCCCTTCTATCTCATGGCTTGGTGTCCTGAGGATGCTGGTATATTGCCTCTGAAGCAGGGATGTTGCTTACATCTGCATTGTCGACATGTTGTGAGGTTTTAAAGGCAAGTCCCATCAGACCATGCCAAAAGAAAAGCTGCCACATGCAGTCTTCACCAATACGCCTTCTCTCCCTTTTTTCTCCACAGTTGTTTGTTGTTGGTTTTGCTTTACTGGTCTGAACAGATGTTCTAAACATCTGGCAATGGCATGTTTAGTTTTTAGGCTCTTCTGAGTTATGTTATTGACATAGCAGCTGAGAAATGAGCAGAAATATCTCCATCACATCTTTTGCCAGGCAACACAGATGTTTTGGCATCTTTACTGCTGGTCTTCTAGTGCCTGGTGACACTGTGTGTCTGGAGGGTGCTGTGACCCCATTTATACTGGGCAACCTCCAGTATTTCCCAGTTCCAGGAAGCCTGGTTTTGAGGCATGGTACAGCACAGAAGGAGATGAATACCCAACAGGGCTAGGTCTGAGGTTTGGCTTTGATTGGGCTGCTCTTCATGACCTGGGGAAAGCACCTCTCCAGCATGCTTTAAGTGCCACGTAGTAAGTCACACGTAAAGTTCTGGCTGGAAGTTTCCCCTGAGGAAAGGTAATGATAAAGTGCTTTCTAAGTGAAAAGATTTCACAGACTTGCCTAAGCCATAGAATGGAAATGTTATTAGGAAACTAGAAATCTGTGCTCTTTAAAGTTACTCAAAGAAAAGATATAATCTCTTCTTTAACAGAAATAAATTCAGGGGCATAAGGTAAAGCATTTGTTTCTCCACTTTTGAGCAGGGAAGCCCATTTGAGATGTGTGTGGGGAAACAAGCCGTGCACACGTTCTGGCCGAGCTCCATTTATGAGCATCCCCTGTCTGTCGCAAGAGAGCTCACACTGTCAGCTCTCCAGCTGTGGTTTTGAACCGCCGGCCTGTGGTGAGCAGGAAAGCAATTACAGCACCGTTTTCACAGCTCTCTCTCATGGAGACAGCGCTGTCTGGAAGTGGTGTCTGCCTCCCTAAGCATTCCCTGATAAAGCCGCGGCTTGCTCCAGAAGCGAAACAGGAAATTTATCCAATACCAGAGTGCTGGGAAACTGGAAAGTGTAAAAGCTATTTCAAGGTACAAGAAGTCCTTGGCCTGGGCTGAGGGTTGTGAAAGTTGAGGTCACTCTGTTGACATCAGTACAGAGTCGCTGCAGCAAGGTGAGGGATTTGATGGCTGCAAAGGCATATTCCCAAAGGCATCCTCCCTCGTTGTGATCTTAATAATCAAGCTCCAAACCAGCTGCCTGCTCTGTCTTACCTCAGACCAAGGGAGGATTTGTGCTTGTAACAGATTGCCCATCAACTTCAATTATCTTCTTCTTGGGAAAGGAGAACCACATAGAGAGCCAGAAGGAACAGAAATACGTGTCTAGGGAAATGAATGTGTTAATTGTCCCATCTCTCTATCTCCAGGGGAGTGGTTGGAGAAGGGAGGCTGCAAATCAGGGCTTATTTTAGGGACAGCTTTTGAGGGATGCTCATCACGTGCTCTAGATGGTACTTTTAAGGAGTTACAGAAGTAACTTGGAGAAGGCTTCAGCTGCCATTGCAGGTTGCCATGTCCCATCTCTCAGGTGCTTCATCCCTGTGCAGAAGGGATGGATGATGTTAGCACCTATCTGGGGATGGAGATGTATTGAGGATTAGAGGAATTACCAAAGGCTTGCAGGGGACTGCTAGCAAGCTAACAGCAGGTCAGAAGGTTATCAGCACAATAGGGAAGCTATATTTCTTATAGGCCTTTCCACAAGAGCTCAATTGAGCTGGAAAAGCCCCATCAACTGCTCCTTCTCAGTGGCACCATCACCTAAGGTTTAAGGGACATTAAAGGAGCTCCATGTGCCTGCTGAAATGAAAGAGAGCTGTGAGCCCCTCAGGGCTGGCCTAGGGTATGTGCCCTGGCAGCAGCGATGGAACAAGGAAATGGAGAACTGCCTCATCTGTCTTTGGCTCAGCCTGGGGAAGTGAGAGGGGAATCTCCTCCTGCAGCGTGCTTGCAGGTGCTGGTGAAGAGGATTAACGTTTGCACAGCCCTGGAAAAAGACGACGTTTCCTTTGAGCACGGAAGGAGGCAGCCCTCAGCTCAGCCAGAGAAGCTGTGGTCCGCACAGGCTGCACTTCCTTACGCTGATGAAAACCAGGATATGCCTCATAACAGGGCAGCGGTGGGTCATCACCACGACGCAGTCCCAAAGCTGGGGAGCCAACTGTTGTCTGCAGGAGGTGGATCTTTTCATCCACCACTCCCATCTTTTCCTGCTAAACATAACTCATGGAGAAGATAGAGGGGCTCCATTATAGCTTGGGTAGGGCTGCTGGAGCAGAGGTAGGGGTTCAAGCCGGGCTGCAGGTCCTCCCTCAGCTGAGTCCCTTCCGAGCCTGGCTCCAGCGCTGAAAAGCTGACACCTTGTGGCAGCTTGGGAAAATAGCATTTATACTGAGGCCAAATCGGCTCTTGGGCATCCCTTGGAAATCCCAAATCTTGGAAACCCCTTGCTATCCCAGATCCGGCTGGATCGGGAAGTCATTCTGATAAGCAGGGACAGAAATTGGGCACATTGGTCTGGGGAGACTGCATAAGACTGCAAGAAGGGATGTGGAAGCTCTGCTCCTTCCTCCATGCTATTTCTGCAGCAGCCCAATCCTGGCTGCAGGAGCTTTTCCTTTATTGGATGTGGTCTTTCAAAAAACGAACTTCCCATATGGGCTTCGTTCCTGATTCTTCCTTCTTACCATATTTTGCCCTTGCTGTGGTATCTGGGCTATGAGTTCGTGTCAGTCAGCCGAGGAACTGAGACCACATGAGGCATTCCCCCTCATCCTGACGACCTCTTATCTGATTTGGAAAGACCCAAGAGACCCGAGGTTTGATGGGAGCTCTGTCCATATTGTAGGGGTGAAAAATAGCTGTGGGTTAAGCTCAGATCTTAGTCCGTCTGGCAAAAGAGATGGACTATCAGCTGAGCTCAGCTGCAACACTGGGAATCCCTATCCAGCAAATGAAGGGTTATTTAAGCCATATGAACAAGTGAGTTCCCACAGTCAGTTAGAGGGTGGTTCAATGGTCGCCAGTCATGTTCTAATTGTCCTTCTTCTTGTATGGAGCTCAAGATGACTGCAGGGTTACTTCAGTTACTTGTTTTTAAAATGGCATCATCTTGTCCTGTCAAAATCACTTTGTATTTCATCATTCTGCTGGGGGATAACCAGTGGCCCCCTTTCTGCTCTAATGCAGCCGCTACCACGTGTGGTACATACACTGGTATTGCTCTGAGTCAGCACCACGAGTGTAAGTTGCTGTCTTTCATGACAAAATAACTGAAAGTCCAGGAAGTCCCAATGCCGGTGCAGTCATTAAATCCTGTTTTAAATCCAGAAAGGCCTTCTGCTGTTCCAGGGCCCACGCAAACAGTTTTTGCGCTTCGCGCAGCGGCTTTGCCATCCGACCGTAATTCGTTATCCAGAGGCGACACTATGCGGCCATTCCCTGAAGCGCTCTCAATTCATGAGCATTTCTAGGATGGGGAATACTGCAGATTGCCTCTTTACGGTCTGATCCCTGCCTTCGTTGTTTGGCTTGCTACCTGAGCCTTAGTTCTGGACCTTTGTACCCAGTTAGTCCGAGGAAGTTTAAAAGGTCTATTGTTAGCTCAAAACAGGTCAGTCTCTCTTCTGTTGCAGACCAGGTGTCATCCAGGCGTTGTAGAAGTAGATGCCCAGGTTTAGGTGCTGTATCAGTTTGCTTCCACCATTCCATATTTTGCCAACTAGTTACTGAAGCTCATCGAACAACTTTTGAATCCTTGTGGCACCTACACATGGAGATTTCCATAATGGTGGCACCAACAGGGTAATCCACCCTCACTTTACCACCAAAAAGTCCATCTACTTAATACTCCTCTGTTGAGGGCTCTCAGGTGTCACTGTTCATGGCTAATAGAGTTCAAGTCCCTACTCCCACTTCCAAAGTGTCAGGAGAGAAAGGTGGTGCTGGGCATCATCCCACACATGGAGACCTTTGGAATAATGCTACCACCATGGCAATCCACTCTTGTTTTCCACTTAAAATACAATCCCATGCTGCCTCTCTACTCAGTATACTTGGGTGTTCTGGAGCATGGCTCACAAATGCCCATCCCCTACTCCCACAGCCAAGGGGCTGGACAGAAAGCTTGCTCTAGGTATCACTTACACAGCAGGAGCTCCAGAACCACACCACCACCATTGCCATCCATTCTGACTTTACCACCTAAAACTCCATCTGCTTTGTGGCTCTGTAGCAGTGCTCTGGGGTCTCACAGCAATCAGCTCCTAAATTGCACAGCTCCAGCCCCTCTCATCCTCCTCACACAACAAATATTCAAGGGCAAACATGAAATAAAGAAGTTTCATCAAAAGATACTTACTGATGTGCATGCTGCTAAGAGTTGCCTGATCCAGAAACCCCCTCTGGAGAAATCTCACCTGCTGAAGGTGCAAAAACTGAATCCAGAAAGCTCAGAGAGCTCCAAGCCACCAAAACACTGGAGGAACAGGAGATAATTAACCCAAAACAGCACCCAAGAACTTAATGAGCTTCCCAATTAACAACTGTGCCTAACCCCCACCACCCTCCCAAAATACCCAGGCAAAGGGGAGGGGAAAACCATCACCTGGTATAAAAGCAGCCAGAGCACCTACTCCATGTTTTTTCATCTGTAGGGTGGTTATAGCTGGTGAAGGGGAAAGCTGCCCAAGTGAGTTGTCCCTGTACATATGGATCTGTTATTGCAGAGCTCCAGAACAGTGCTGTCAATGTGGTGATCCACAGATGTACCTGCCCTCGGTGCATCATGATCAGCAGCCGGCTCCTTGGTACCCTAGACTCCTTGCAGGTATGGGGTGGGAGGCAGCTCCGCAGGGTTTGGGGTGCAGCTTTGCAGTATGTTACGACACTACAAGGTTCATGATGCCAGTTTGCAGCATTTAAGGCGCACCTTTCCAATGTTTTCCACAGCAGGATGCAGCTTTGCAGCATTTTTAATATCGAGATGCAACTTTTCAAGGCTCTATCATCTCAAGATGCAATTTTGCAATCGTTTGGGTCCAACCTTAGAGTATTTTTACTGGTAGGATGCAGATTTGCAATGTTTAGGGTGCTCCTTTTCAGCACTTACATTATCAAGAAGCAATTTTGTAGTATTTGGGATGCAACTTTTCATCTTATTCATAAATTCGGAGCCCAACTTTGCCGTATTTGGAATGCAACTGCGTAATATTTGTACCATTAGGGAGCAGTTTTACGGTACTGTGATGCAGCTTTGCAGCGTTTCTAACGTTTAGGGGGCAGGTTTGCATCCTGCGAGATGCAGCTCGCTGCCTTTGCCATCAGGGGGTGCAGATTTCCAGGGTTTATCCTCCGGATTGCTGCAGCCTCGTGGGATTTCCGACTTTGCCCATGGGGTTGGGGCCGCCAGAGCCCGAGGTATCTGCTTCCTCTTTCTCCTGTGGGGGCACCCGACCCACTGCGCTCTTCAGTCTTTAAAGTTTCCATAAAGCCCTTGGGGAGACATGAAGTGATGCCACTTGCTCCAAGGGGGGAGGTTGCAATTGGTCAGTGGGTCCCATCCTGCCACGGCCACTGGAAGGTGCTGTGATGGACTGAGGAAGGGGGGTGATGCAAAGTGGGGACCTTGGGGTGCTCCAGTAGTTAGAAAAGGCATCAAATAAAATCAAGCAATAGGCAATTAGGGATTAATTCCACACACACCCCTCATTTTTTCCCCTGAAAGAGACAGCATTTGGCCTCATTAATCCAGTTATTCCATCTTAACTAATTATTCTATATTAACACCCAATTATTCACTATTAAACCATCTTATTCCATATTTTAGGAGGCATTTTGGATGTAATACAGCATTCTTTAAACTGGGGGGGAGCACAGGATTCTCAATGAGCAGGGGGCTCATTCACTCTGGAGCCTACTGATGGAGCAGCATTGCTC
>JAOEHY010025830.1:0-19375 GCA_025447955.1 Psilopsiagon aurifrons
TTTTGTTATTCCTTTATATGGATAATTGCCGATTACCACCCACTATGGACGAGGGGGGTTGTGCCATGTTTTGGCCCACGTGTGCTGCAGCTCTTGCCCTATGTCCCACAGCCAAACCACCAGAAAGCGGTGATGGCTGTCACTCCCCATTGCCCTCTGCCGGTTTGGAAACCAGCCCCTGAGAAGCTGTGTCTCATTATTGCCATTGGACAGTGCTGAACCACATTTGCGTACAGTGATTAATTCAATAAATTTGGCATGCAGGAAAGAAATGTCTTGAAATTCCATTATTCCAGTCAAAACACCTGGATGCCCTTAGGAAACAAATACATCAACTCCGGTATTGAGGGAAAAAGAATTACTAAGAATTTTAAAAGGGGATAATAATTTGAAGTCACAGTTTTTATGTATCAGAACCAGCTTGGTAAAACAAAGGCTTTTTTAGCGTTATCAAATGCTCCCATGATGGAGCATGGGATCATAGAATGGACATGCAAAATGCAGGAACTGGATGATCTTAAGGTTCTTTCCAACCCTAACTATTCTATGATTCCATGACTTCATCCATTGAAGTTTTTTCTTTAATGTTAAAAACTTGGACAGGTGTTTCCTATGACACTATGAAACAAAATCATATCAAAAGGAGTAATACTTGTGTGCCCCATAAATCAGATCAAAATCTACAATTTTGACTCACAGTCAGTAATGCCTGCCTTCTCCTTCCTCCCTCAGCTTTTAGACGAGAGAAGACACATGAGAATTTTAGCATCATTTTTTTTCTTGCTTCTCCCTTAAAAAAATATATTAAAATTGGAAGCCTTAGTAAATCTACACACCCTATCCTCACATATTAAAAAGCTGAAAGGTACTGGCGAAGCTTAGAAGTCAAGGTGTCCAAACGGGTAACTCTTCTACATCATCTTAAGGGTCTTTTCCAACCTAGTTGTTTCTGTGACTCTATGATCATTACCACAAAGGTTCTAATACTAAACCACTTCAGTTGATTCAAAAGTGTCATAGTGGCCCGGATTTCTGTAGCCTTCCTAAAACTAAAGTTAAGGATTACAAATGATCATGCAGCAACAAAAGCTTTACAAAAAAAAGCTTTCCTTAACAGTTCCCTTTTGTATTTCAAGTAGTTACCATACAGAATAGCAGTGACCGGGACAGAGAGAAACAGAAGAGAATTTCACCCCTAAAGCTACTCAATACGATTTTGTTGCTTTAATTAAAAAAAAAAAAAAAATCCCTTTAATTAAAATGAAACTCTGCTTTCCTAATCATTGGCACCAGATACATAACAGTTGCATGTACTCTGTGATTCCTACTATGTATCTCCCAGTTAGCCCTTCGAGGATAATATAATCTAATTTCAGAACTCTGAGCTAATCAAACCAGGGTGAGAAGGGAGAGTGTTTCAGTGTTTCTAGTGCTCCTCTGTGGAAATATCTTGTGGACCATTTTACTAAAAGCAAAAGTGAGACTCCTTTTAAATCCATAATTTCTGTATTCAGTCAGTAAAGCTAAGTTCATATGTGACCTCACCGAACAGAAAAAAAGGAATATGACGATGTGACAAAGGTGTTAGTTTTCCATGTTCCATTGCTATGAACTCCTAGCTTCCCAAACTCACTACCTAAAGCATCAATTTAAATGAGATATAACAGAACAGTGTATTCTTATTCTGCAGCTGTCATCTGGCTTTCAAAACCCTTTCAGAACTTACAATTCCTTATTTACTTTTCTGGACTATTTTTTTCAGTTCACTGGCATAATGAAAAGAGCATCATCTTCATACCAGTGGTCTCTAGACCATTTCTCTACAGTCACAAATTCATTAGGAACAACTATCTTCAATGAAAATGCAAGGCTTCAAAACCTACAGTGTTTCTTTATCTGAAGTACAAGAACAATTTGCACTTAAGGTCACTGTGACAGCATACCCTAAGGTGTTACATGTACTTAAAAAATACATCAGAATCTAGGTTGCACAAGTCTTGCCTACACAATTGTACCTACATGTACAGATGACAGATGCTTGCATCATGTTATGGACCTCAGGACTTTTTCATTCTTTGGATCTGAATAGCAAAACACATGACATAAAAGCCATATCACAACTAGTACTTGAAGCTAAACTCAAATCCTTACACATTCAAACCACTGTTTGAGCACTTGTAAATTGGTATTTGCTTGTTCAATAGCTTACTGCAGTACCTTGGATGAGACCTTTCAGCACAAAATGCTGATTTTGTTCATTATAAAACAAGACCATTATCAAACATGACCTCTTACCTCATCCTGTACTGAACTTTTGCTTAACTTCATCAAAACTTAGATAACAGCCACTTTTGCTTCCATAGTCTCCCTGATAAATAAATACACTCCTTTGAAAAAACTTCACCACAAGTTCATCTCTGTTCTCCTCTTAAAAAAAAGGGTGTATTTTTTCTTCATGACCTCTTTCCTAGAAAAAGCAGATAGATTGTGCACAGAGTTTGTTACAAGATTGATCAAGATAATTGAGGTATAATTTCCTCAGCTATTTCTGTGATCATTTTTAAAGGCAGAGATGATTATGTTTTTCTTTCACCCATCTGGGAAAGCATGCTGTGTTCTCATATAATATGAACGTTTCAGCAAGGATGTGAGGCCATCTTTTTGGATGCAGCTAATAGCTTTGCCATTAGGCCATCCTCTCCTGAGACTTCATTTCTCTTATTAATAACTGTCAACACTACCTCTTTTTTAGAAACAACCAACCACACCTAAGTCTTCTCTTCCTCTCTGGCACACAACAACAGCCAACATTAAGTCCAAAATGTGGCTACGGTTGTGAAGGATCTTCAAGATTCACTTCCCTCTTATGAAAATATCTACAGACAATCCCTTTTCTATAGCACACTTTTTCAGAATTATTATTGAGTATTTATGTGAAAAAAAGAAGTTTCCTTTTTTTAAAGGTCACCTCAAAATTAAACTCCCAGTCCCATAGCTTTGCTGGAGTGCCCATATGCAAAATTATCTTCTCTTTTATGCCAATCTTCCTGTCCCATAATTTAAGTGAATTACTCTTAATTGCATCTAACCTTTCAGAGAACAAGATCTTGACTCTCTGTTTTGTTATTATTCACTTAATCCTTTTTTTCCCTCTGTGCTATTCTATTTCAGGTAACTGTGATATCAGTTACTGCAAGAAGCATTCCTGTTCTGAAATACAGGTTTTTTGATCTAATATTAGATAATTTTCCAGATCTGTGATGATTACACTCTGTTTCACTGTGATCACTTTTATTTCAATCTAATTTAACAACCAGTTTTCTACCCAGAACTTTACTATCAGTAAGCTCCAGTCCTTAATGCTTGAAAAGTTTAAGACTTCAAGTTAATTTTTTTTGCTTCTGCTTACCACTAAGATAAACTCAAGACATTGGTTAGCAACACATGAATGAGTGTATATTATAGTGTATTTAGTTTGTATCAGTGGTTTGAACCCTCAATTTGTTATTTTTCTGGAACTCACAGTGGTAAAACATTCCTACTGGATTTAAAACTAGTGATTTCCAAGTATATTTGTGACATCTAAGCAGATTTAAGTTTTAGTGTCCATACCGTATCTAAGCATCTGTATCCACATTTAACATTCTTGTTTATATATATACAGAACCTTTGATGTACCTTGTGCATCAAGTCCAATCATTTTATATACATAAGCAAGTATAGCTGCTTGCTCTGCATTTCAATTAGAGTGATAATACTAATAAATTTATACTGTTCCAGCTTACTCTTTAACAAGGTTTTTTTTTCTCAGCTACCAAAAATAAGGCATTTGAACTAAATTGTTTTGTGAAACTGAAAAACAAAATCAAAACAAACAGTAAGCTTTGAAAATTTGGATAGTAATGGTGACTCTTAGTTAAGCAACACTTCTTTCAGGACTGTCTAAATCTCTTCTAAAATAAACCTCAAATTATTCATTAACTATCAGGAAAGTTCAGTGCACTTCACAATTTTGCCCAAGAGTTTGCTTGCTCTGACTGGCAGCAAAATAAATATGATGGGTGGTCTGTTTAAGGCACCTGTCCAAGCCCAATCGCATTACATTTTCATAGTATCAACAGTTGAAAACACTATAGCTGTTGCATCAACAAAAGTGCATGGGAATATCTCCAGAGCAGATGGCAAGTAGCACATCACAAAAGCATGCAGATTCCAAAGCCAATTTGTATAGCAAACCAGTATCTACCACTGAGCAAAGGGAAGAATAATTAGCATATTCAAATGTTCAGAACTTCCCAGCATCACGTGGTTTATGATAAGGACCATGAAAAACAATTACTCTCATGTAATACTGGCTTTCATTTGGACAGGACCAACTTACAGCGGGGTTGATTCAACTGAGTAAGTTCCTTTAAATCTGAAAGAATTCATTTGAAAATACTGGCTAAATTTTGCATAGCAGAAAACACTGAAAACCAGACAATGATCTTCTTAATTCAAATGCTTAAGTATTTTGGTGTCAGTTCTTTTAAAGCAACATGTTTCTCATGTCATTAGTGTATCAAATTTTACTGTAATTCACAGGGAAATCCCTAACTGTCTTTGCAATTGTTTCTAAAAACACTGATTATGTTACTTGCATGCTTCACATTCTCCGAAAATCTAATTGTTTCATTTTCTACACAATTCTGTGTTAACTGACTCAGAATGGAGTCATCCAGTTACCCACAGGTGGCCCAGTTTGCAGGTTTCACATGAGAATTCAGATATGTAATGGCAAAAAACTGCTCTACACCTAGCCTTTGAGCAGACTCAACACCCTGGTGTGTAACCTTTCTACAGTGACCTGCTCATATTCTTCATACTCTAATTCCATAGTTCCTCTGCTGCACGAAACAAACCAAATCCTTGCTATTTCTAGCTTGATGGTGCTGATTTTAAAAACAAAGGTACATTTCAGATAGGACAGAACTGGGTCATAACTATCTTGTCACTCAGCCAGCACACTTCAACTGTAAGAGTTTGTATATCTGAACAAGGATGCAATTAGACTTCTAAGAGACATCATTTTCAGTGGCCTGCTGATAATGGTATGGTCATGGAATCCAGCAACACAAAACCAAAGTAGAAACTTAGGATGTGCTTAATTTCATCTAACTTGAGATGTTCAGACTTCAGATGGATATATTGAGCTTATGGACATAGTCACCCTTTACAGACCATAGAGAAGACCCACTGCCTCTGTTGACTACAGAAAAGGACCAGTGTTACAGACCCAGAAAAAGATACTTGCACCCTCAAAGCCCAATTAAACAAAATAGTAAAGACCAACCATAGTTTTTATCCTGAAATCATAGAAAAAAAAATATTATCATTATTTATTAATTGAACTTATTATCAGACATTACTTATGAACTTATTATCAGACATTTCTTATTATCAGAAATATGTCTTTTGGGACATATTTCAATTTAGAAAAATAAAAAATAACAAATGTACCTATGATAGTCACTCTGCATATTGGTTTTATATTCATTCACAAATTTATATGTAGGAAAATGTATTGATTTATACTGCATGTCCTTACACAAAATGCCCATGGCAGGGGGGTTGGAACTAGATGATCTTAGAGGTCCCTTCCAGCCCAACCCATTCTATGATTCTGTATCTGGTTTATTATGAAAAAGATACACCAATGTTTTATCTTAAGGCATTGCAAACATTATCTTAAAAGCCTGAAGTACAGTATTGCGTAGTTCATCTTATCTCAATATTAATATTATATATCTGTGTATAGACACGTTGGATGCTCTGTTTTGGAAGAATTTGGTGCATCACCACTAAAATAATTGAAGACATAGCACAGTCAATTTAAAGAAACAGGGTTTCCATTAATTCACTATCTGAAAGCAGAAGTATGTATCTTTAGGACATGCTCTGATTTCCAGTCTTCCAAAGATCTCGGTGGTTGGTCTTGTCTAACAATCACACCATTGTTCTGTAAATGTGAACAAGATATTAATTTTCCAAAATGAAATGCTATAAATTTAGGTCAATATAAACCTGGCAGAATTATCCCTCTCTAAGTTTCACACCAGGACGTGGCGCTGCAAAGCTGAGGAGCTGAGCTAAAAAGTGCTGAAAAATAAAAGATTATTCTTTATGGCACTATGCAAATTGGCACCAAAAAACCCCAAATGCTTGCATCTATGCCCCAGCTTTCACAAATAAATGCCAAAACGTGGAAACTGTACAAATAAACTCCCACTAGGATGAAAATAAGAGAAAAGCAACAAATAGCTCTGTTAGGGAGGACTGTATGCCAACATTTCCAGTGTTGGCATAACTTTTTACCTGCTTAGGCTCAGAAGGGGAAAATTAACCAAAACCAGCATGAACACAGGTACATTCTATATACAGATTAAAAAAGCAATTTCTGCTACTTCCATGTTCTAATGCCATTACAGAGTTGGGAGTCCAAAAGTCTCTCTTGTTGGGTTCAGTCTATCTCTGGGTCAACCAGAGGGAGTTACTCCACACTGACAGTAATGTAACCAAAACCAGACTTCAGCATTAAGCAAGTAAAGCCAGGTTTTGTTGTGACTGTATAAAGTCTGGTACTGTATAAAGACTGTATAAAGTCTAAATAATAAAAAAAATATTTATATGAGTTAAGGCCTATTTCAGACTTCGAGTACTATACATTGACATGAGATACTTTGGATAGATGGATAGATAGCACTTCTATGGAGAAAACAAGAGAACTTGGTAGCACAGACCTGTGCTGCCCCTTTCTGCTTTCATGTGTACTTGAACTGGTTGCATTAAACATGTCACACTCTGAGATGACATATCTGTGCTAGCACACTCATTTGTGAACTCCAGTGCAGTAAAATCCCACCAGAGCATTCCTATTAATTTCAAGAATTCATAATTCACAAATCAGAACTTTAAAAAATAGTTTAAATTATGAGGTTTAAAATAGGAATCTTTATTATTATTTTTTTTTTTGTATGTCTGGATTTTAAGGTTCATGTTTTCACACCTTTTTCCTCAGTTCAGAGTGCTTGTGTCCTTATTCAGTAACATACATGCAAGAACACTGGTCCTCAGGAGAAGTAACAAAACAAAATGAAATCCCAGGATATAACAAAATTGCCAGATACACAGTTTAAATTAACAAGGGATCCTTCATTCCAGGCCCAGGAATTTTGCTGAAGACTAACAATATTGTAGTCGCACTATCAACATCTTCCCACAAGCAAAGCTCTGATGGAGCTAAACCCTCCCACAGCACTTCAGACTTCCACAAAAAGTCCTGAACTTGAAGTTCTTCGGCCAAGTAAAGTTCACTGCCCAGGGTGAGCATCTTTGAAATACTGTCTGATAGATAAAGCAGTTCTGCCAGCAACTGTCAAGTCAATGTAAAACCAGTCATACCAGTTAGCAGCTGCACCAGTCCTCATATTAATAGAAAGCATCTTTGCCATTTGCTGAGAATACTGCTAATGTGGTTTTGGTAAGCCCTGAGCACGTCTGCAAGATTCCTTGGGGAATTCTGATTCAGGAACACCCCTCTCTCCAGGTTCCGGCAGACTGTAAGCAGAACAAGATGGGCCAAGGACCTTGCCTGGGAGATGCTTGCAGATGCAGCAGCTGAATGGACATCCAGATGACTCAGAAGCAGCAAACGTGCTGCAGAGAACAAGCAGAAGAAACACAGGCACCAGTAGTGTAGCCAAGCCTGTATTTCTTTTGGCAGGGTGCTGGCTAGCTGCAGGCTTATGAAGGGAACTGCCTCCTGTTGTCCCTGGGACTTCGCCCTTGGTTTTTTTAAAACAAATAGGATGGCATGCAGTAAATAGCTGGATCCTGCTAGCAAAATTATCTCACGAGACCCTAAATACCAATTATCTCTTGGGCCAAAAAGAACATGATTTGTTTACTTATTACTTGTTTACCTTGCTGTGGTAACTAGAAACACTGGGTCCAGATCTCTTTGTGCCAGATGGCATTCAGATGCAAAATACAACTTGCTTTTCTCTTTGTGGGCTGATTTCCCACACCCAACTCCATAGTAAGTCATATCTGAGATGAACAACTGCATCCATGTAGCCTAGCTAGGGACCTTATTTATCTAAGAGAGCTCAGTATCAAAATATACTTCCAGCTGGACAGAAAAACATATAAATTTACATATTTTGACTGTTGCTAATTTGCTAAAAATTTTTGAATTTGAAATTAAAAAAAATAAAAATATGAATGAAAATGTATTTGTCATTTGGCTTGGTGAGGGTATGAATAGTTTATCATGATAAGTGGACTACTAGGTTGTGCACCTAAATAACAACCCCTATGGCACTTCCTACCTCTACTGTGGCAGTTGTGCAGAGAACTCTTTAAAATCACTTTTTCGAATAAAATATGCCAATATGTACACTAGAAGAGAAGACCTAAACCAATACCCATGCCATATAAATTCCATGTCAAAGCAATGCCCCTGATTCCCAATGAATGTAACCACCTGCAAATTTGAGGATAGTTGGTTATTTTTATGAGATCACAGTAACTGACCAAATGGTCTTAAAACTATTGGACAAACCCCTCAGCCTGTAAAAAACTGGGAGAAGGGTAGAAATTAAAAGGAATGTACAAAAGAGGCATAGAAATTCAGCATTTAACATTAATGCCTTTAATAATGAAGAAAGCAAGTATAACATAGCTATCTCTCAAGCAGTAAAGACTACATATTAATAATGTGGTCTTATATAGTGATGATAAAGACACAATACTGAAAAGAATTAAAAGGGGTGTGTGGAAAGATCCAAATACCTGGTATTTATACTTCCATACCAAAATCACTGCTTTTGTCAAAATCACTTAAATGTAAATGTAATCAACTAGATATCAGTTATACTTCTTTGTAGCCATCAATGAAGCATTTGTGGGTTAATTCACTTACCAAAGTATACCAAGAACTGTACAATATCTACCAGCTATTTTTCACTGTGGGTTCAACAGCCTTAGTTTTGCATATATAGTTACAGCAATGCTTCTGGATAATTTATATGTACATATGCTGTACACAAAAAACACTTTGCAAGATACTGTTTTCAGCTAAAGTTAATTTTAAAGTGCAAAGCCATTTTAAACGAGAAAAATATCAAAATGGTTGCAGGTAAATTAAACTCTTCTGGTTTCTTTTGAATAGAATCAGTGTGAGAGAACAGAGAGCACTGTGAGCAAAAGCCCATCCTAAGGAACAGGACACAGCTCACACTTAACATTTACTTTCTTTGAGAAGTTAAATATGGTCACATATTTACATGTTGATATTTATTTAGTACTTAAGTCAAAAATTGATCCATTTATTTCATTAAGCCTAGAGGAGAAAAATAAAATAACAAGAGAAGCAACTGCAATCAAATATGCTTTTAAGGGTGTGGGAGGACTTTTCATTGGCACTATGAAATGTAATAAATTCCTTTTGGAGGTCTTACATGTCAGCAGTGAAAGACTTGTAAAACACTGTAAGCATCAGAACTTAAGCATATGTTAGTTTAATAAAATTTGCAAGCTATTTTCATATTGCCTGTAATTTCCTACAGTTATTAACATTCTGTTAATTCATTCAGGATTGTTCTTTCACTCAGTAAGGCTAGGTGCTAGCAGCAGCCATGATTTCCATGGTTTCCATCGGTTACATCTGCACTTCATAGGTTTGGCCAGGAAAATAGTTATAACCCTCTTCAAACATGTTCCCTTCCCCTCCTTCAGGCAGAAGGCAAAACTGGCAGGGAACAGGACTTTATCATGCCTCTAATTAATAACAGAAAACTTCCTAAAATGACAAAATCATCTTGTGGCCATTTCTGAGCACTTGATACAGACCAGTCAGATGTTTAGATGTTTGTGGGGTTTTTGTTTTGTTTTATTTTGTTTGGTTTGGTTTCTGTTTGTCTTGGTTTGGTTTTGTCTGGGGGGTTTTTTTATGTTATTAAACTACATTTTTTAATATCATTAACATTCAACATAATTAATATACTTAAAAACACCCCAAGAAAAGATTTTCCTCTGGTATAAAGAACAAGTTATTACAGCAGTTTTGTCGTCTTTATGTAAGTCTGTTCTCTTCCATTTATGTTTGCTCAGAGCTCCTATTTTCTCGCTAGTTTCTTTAGTTGGTTATTTTCTCTTAATTTTTTTAAAATACAGGTCTTCTCCTTGAAGCCCTGGAGTCCTCTCCACTTAGGGAAAATACAGATAGCCCTTCACTTGTTTTTTAATGGAAAAGAATAAATAAAGCTTATACCTTTCTGTTTCTCTTTAAAAAAACAACACACAAACTACTCTAAACTTAAGAGTACTATTTTTGTATGGCTTGATGTTTCATCCTTTGCTTTGTTCCTGGCATCAAGCTTTATTTGTTGGCACAAAGAAATCTTGTACCTCCAAGCTTGTAAGTCAGAGGCAAGGAATGATAACCCATAAGCTTTAAAAAGGCTTGATCATGGTTTGTTGCCATAACTGTGCAGGAGAGATTGTCCAAAACCACACATCACTATTGTACCTTTGTTCAGTTACCCTTCATATCAAATAGCTCTCAAAAACTACAATGCTCATTAAAGATGGCAAAATAAATTATTACAAATAAATGTAATTAAATGAGTGAATACTGCCTATAGTAATGATCAAACTTTCCTGCCAAGCTAATTTATTTTAAAAAGGACCTTGATGTGTCAATTACCACAATTATGTTTGTGTACTGCATGTCAACTGATAAGTAAGGTGTCTCTCTGCTAATAGGCACTGGCAATACTGACTTATTCATGGTGGCAATACTTTGCTGAGATTTTGTATTCTTGAATCAGGCAACTAACACTGTAGAAAATTTTAGATGAATCTTTTATTTTTCTCCACCGTGCAATTTTCTCATTTCCCCAAATACTGGATTTTTTTTTCCTTTTATTTACTTCTTGGACCTGCTGCAGAATTCTTGTAGATATATTATAAAGACAGCTGACACACATTCTGAAGGGGCATTATAACATGCCATTTGTCAGTGTACATTTAAGTAGGGCTCTAGGATTTCATGGCCTAAATACGTAGGAAAATAGTAGTCAGGACAGTAATTTGAACTGAAATACAAGCACAGCATGCTCTTCGTATTACACACACACTGATGTTTCATCTACTTAACCCACAGGCCATTCCGAAGGTAATAACGTGCTACCTCAAGAGGCTAAGGTTTCATTACATTTTTAAGGACTAGCAGGTGTGCCCCTATGGCTTGCCAAAATCCTTCTTCATGATGAACTGCAAAACTAATCTGTAAACTTGCTGCTCACCCCCTGGGTTGCACTGCACCTGGCTAGTGAAACAGCAATAGCGAGGTTTATGCCTGGTCATCCTTATTCCACTGCCACAGACGTCAGAGCATCCAGGCAGGTGGTTAATCTACACATCAGTAAGGAAAGAAGTTAAGTCTTATGACATCGAGTATATATAGGTTACTGAAAAATGCAAAAGCTGCTACCCTTATGCCCCTACATCATACCAAGAGCATCACAGTTGTGCTCAGACATGGATTAACGTCAGACAAGCTTTCAAATGTCTATCAGGCCTTTTTAATACCGGCCCTTGCAGGCTTTCTGCAGTGCCTCGGAGGAGCCATCAGAGCCCCCTGACACCTGCCTCCCGTCAGTTCTCCTGCCAACCAAGCCTTCACTCTTGAAAGCATGCACCTGGAGAGGCTGAAGCCTAATCGCCTTTCCAAACGCATACAGCACGAAAGGGGCAACTCCCATTTAGTGTTAATCACCAATTTCCCTGCTATATAGCATTTCTAAATACGTGCTCTGTACATAGCATCGCCTATAAACAGGCTTTGGTAACGGAGAGCGGCTTTAAAAGTGCGAGCTTTGATGATCCGGGACCGGGCGCTCAGCTCCGCTCCAGAGGCGCACGCGGGTCCCAAGCGCGGCGCTGCTTCCCCCGGCAGCTGAGCCGCTGTGCGCCGGCGCGGAGAGCCACGCGACTGGGGAAGGAGGAGGAGAGCGCGGGGCATGGCGGCGCCCGCGGCGCTGCAGAGGAGCGTGGTTTCCCCCGCGGGCAGGCACACCGCCTCCCTCATCTTCCTGCACGGCTCAGGTGGCTGCTTTGTACCCCTTCTCTCCTCTGAAACCCTGGGGCGCGGGGCAGGGGGCTCGGCGGGCGCAGACGGGCGGCTGCTGTCTCTCCCTGCGCGGGGAGCCGGACAGGAGCAGGGTCGGCCCCTTCGGTCCGCGGTGGCTATGTGCTGCGTGCGGGGTAGCGGGGCGGGTCGCGGCTGGGAGGTGACAGGAGGCTGAATGAGATGTCCCGGCCCCTGATGGTCTCGGTTCCTGGAGTCAGAGCGGCGCTAGCCGGGAAGGAGAAGTGCGTTGTGGGTGAAGTGGTTTGCGTGCTCCCGGCCGTGTCTAGTGGCTGGGTCTCCCCGCCCTAAGCGGGTCCCTGGCCTGTGTTTCAGGCATGGTGCTGTTACACACCGGCGTGGTTTTGCTTCACGGTGAGGACAATTGGTTTCCAGAGGATAGCCGCTTAATTTGCTTCACTCTGTGCGTAACTCCATGCAAAGGGTGACTTTCATAATTAAAGTCAATCTTGGTGCTGTTAGGGTTAGATTGAGAGTACTGTCAGCTTTTAAAAGACACTGTTTATAGACTGACTTCGCTCTTTCTGAAAGGTCCTAGCCGTGTCCAGAGTGGGTTCATGGACACCACCTGCAGTGTGTAGTGAGTTACCTGTCCCAGTGACCAAGTTGAGGGCAGGCCTGGCGTGTATGTGTTCTGTTTTGTTTCCAGTTTGTTTCTTAAACGTTTTCTAACCTGCTAAATCACAACAGTAAAGTCCATGTGACTTAAAATAACAAAGCAACCAACCCAAACAACAAACAGTAATCATAGGCCTTTATTAGATCAAGACTTGAGGACTCAGTTCTTTTGAGCTGTCCATGTGCATATGGCAACATGTTCAACACTTTCAGTGTCTTTCAGTTTTGCTTTTAGCTGATGCTTCTTTTTAGTTGAACAAAGATGCACAGGCTTATTAAATTAGGCTCATTTTTATAATATAATTTCATTTTGTAATCTGTTTAATTTTGCTTTTGTCAAATTCTGAGTTAGAGAATGAAAGTGAAAGGTGGCAAGATGCATTCAGCCCTCTTGTTAAGGCTAGTGCTTTAAATGCTTGAGGAAATAATTTTCTCTGGTGTTGGAGGAGTAAGGGAAGATTATGGTTAGAGGTTAATTCCACATGTGGTTAAAGTACTGTACAATTTTTCTTTTTTTATATGATTTCCTTCATAATGTTTGCAGTAGGGAAGCATGAGGGTACTTTTATTTGGTTTTGTTTAGCAGTTCAGCAGAGTAGAATCTTAAACAAAAGTAGCCACAGTGCCATTGCTGTGGGCTCTCCTGTAAACCTGAACTGTGAACATTCTGTACTGTGCTCATGGTGGAAAGTGGCAGTCAAATGGCATGAATCCATTTTGTTTCATAATGCTTGCTCCAGGCAAATTATAACATGTGGAGAATGTAAATGCAAAATGATACAGAAAAACATTAGGAGATTCCTAGGATTGCGCATCAGATTTAGGTAGAAGATCCATTTGGTAGCTCAGCAGGGCAGGCAATTTGACATAACAAAGGTATAATATTTTTTTTAGACTTAGGTTTACAACTTTGTATGCTGTAACATGCATAGAATCATTCAGGTTGGGAAAGACCTTTAAGATCGTAAAGTCCAACTCTTAACCTAACACTTCCAAGTCCACCACTAAACCATGTCACTAAGCACTGCATCTACATGTCTTTCAAGTACCACCAGGGGTGGTAACTCGGCCACTTCCTTGGGCAGCCTATGCCAGTGCTTGACAGCTGTTTCAGTGAGGAACCTTTTCCAGTCTGCATGTTGCATGTTGTTAAATTTAAACTTCACATGGAAAGAAAATTGGAGATTCAAGCTGTATTTGAAAGGAAAATAATTCATGTTTTACTTGGAGGGAGCTGCTGTAAGGTTATTTCAGGTTTGTAAACAGACTCAAGGCAGAATTCTCTGTGCATTGTTTCCTTCTTTTCAGGTCTTAAGAATATATAATGCTAAAATCAAAGAATGGCCTGAAAGACACATCTTGCGAAGGTGGTTGGGTATTGTTTGGTGTCAGTTTCTTCTCTCTTTCCTTCCCCTCCAAATTCTATTCTGAAGAAATCAAAATGCATTACCTCTGCAGGCAGGTGCTTGGAGCAGTTGCAGAACATTTGGACCACAGGGACTCTTGCCATAAGGTCATAGTTAAATTTTTTCTCAGTAAGTTTTCTATGAACTTTTCATGGACAAACTAACTTCATTAACTATAAGGGTTTCTGCTGATCTTGACAAGGCTTGAGAAGTGTGAATGAGTAACAAAAGATGTGTCCTGCACCATTAGGGTGTTTGTAAAGGCCCAAGTAAGTTGCAATTCTGTAAGCATTCAGATACTGCTTAAGCTGACGCCTACCTGAGAGTTGGTCCTGTGCAAATATTTGCAAAGCCTAGCCTTTTGCTTTCTAACTGGAAAAAAAAGGAGTGCGTAAGGAAAACAATGTTTATTCAAGCCTCATTAGGGCATGTTGTTCATAAATTAGGTGACAGCAACTGTGATGAAACCCTTGCATGTCAAGCATGTCTACTTGTAGGAGGTGTGTTTGGACTTCAGATCATACTACTCATATAAGCGAAGTGCTGGTGGGAATGTGTTTTGAAGCATTCAGGTTAAAGATGAAGTTTTGATGTTCTTGTTTAATGTAACACAGAATAAGAGTTGTCAGTTTTATGACCCTATTACTTGTTACTTGGAGTATTTTAAGTCAAGGAGAAAAATTAGTGGTTACACTGTTTGTGCTTTGCAGTTAAAATGCTTGATTTGAATCTTTCTTGCCTTCTATTTTAATTCTAAAGATGCATTAGTTGTAAATAAAGATCACTAAATCTTGTTTGAGTGCTAAAGCAAAACAGGTCTTTTCCATTGGGGAATTATAACTGTTGTAACAGTAAACTGGTGAATTTGTGGGATATTGTTCAAATGAAGCCATGTAACATGGCAGTAAGCCTGGCTCAAGGCAGTGATTTTTTTTTTTTTGTGGTTTGGCCATTTTATTGATAAGAATAGGATGAGTTCTGAAGTTAAACTGATCATCTTGAGATGATAGAGAATATCATTAACTCAGTTTAGAAGTTTAAGTTAATAAAAATGTGGATTTAAAACACCACCACAAGACTTTAGTCTTGTTTGATTGGGGACGTATGTGAGCATGCTGTTCAGAAGGGTGGCAGTGAAGTTATAGTTGAAGATAACTGAAGAAGTAGTGAAGGCAAACTCTAGAAACTGTCTAGTGTATATGTTTATGTGTTATATGTGTATAGTTTTTTGAAAGGGATGTATGCTGTCTGCATTAGCACTTCAGTCTGCAGGGTTTTGGCTATAGGTGGAGTGATAAGACTAGGTAAAAACATTGAGAGTCAAATCTTGAGTAGCTTTCAAGCACAACCATGGGATTAAGGTTTTAAAGGAGCCTGCCAGGTATTTTAATGTGAGCTCATCTCTTAAGTACTTTTGCAAAATCTTATGTTTGACTGACACTTGCCTTAAATCCTATGTGTAATATTAGCATAATTAAAAGTGAAAAGTGAAGATTCTTTTTATTGTTCTTGACTAGGTTTTGAAGTGGGTTAACATAAAATTCTGTAGTAAAAATAATTGTCATTTCTAAGAGAAGCAGCAGGTTTAAGATGTTCATCAGTATTTCTTCATCACTGTTACCAGGAAATAAGGGAAGTTGCAAGTAAGAGGGAAGACCTTGTGCTTGATTAAGAGATTCTGAAGTAAACTATTAAACTTACTCAGTGGGACCTCTTAAGCAATCTATTTCTATGAAGCTTTGGATTGGTTTTCCCTGGAAAGAGGATTAAAATTACAAAGTTCTTTTTTAGCATTTTGGAGGATTAACTTTGTGATTTAGAAATTGGTCTAAATGTATTTGATATTATATAGCTTTCTTTCCAAATGCACAGAATAATTCTTGTACTCTTCTGTGTGATACAGGTGATACTGGCCAAGGGGCAAGAGCATGGATAAAACAACTTTTGAATCAAGACATGGCTTTCCAACATATAAAAGTAATTTACCCAACGGCTCCTGCCAGGTATTGTTTAATATATTTTAACTGTAGGGTTAAATTATTCCATTCCAGTACTGTAAGATATGCTTGTGACTATTAGTGTGGACTGTTGTAATACTTCCTTCTTCCTCATATATATATATATATGCACCTCGTGGCAAAACTGAAGCTCAGCAGTGTGTTGCTGCCCAGGAACTGTGGTTATTTTTTCAGTGGTAAAGACTCTACATGGTTAAGACTTCAAAGAAGTAAGTGTCTCTAACTCAGATTCAGATATTACCCTCACAGTATCTTTCCGTCTCCTTGCTATAAATAGAAGATACTTCAGTGTGTGTTATAATGATATTATAGAGCCATGTTCTGCATCACAGTCCTACCTATATTAACTCCCAGAAATTAACTGCTAAAATATTCTGTTATATTTAATTTCAGGTTTCCTGGTAGGTTTCACATCCTACTTTCCAGCTTTTGGCCAGTAGGATGTGAAAGATCTTCAGCTGCTGGAGAAAGGACTGGCAGTTTAAAATTACATGTTTCTTCTAGTTTCAGTCCTGACCCAACTGTTTTGAAGAGAATTGAGTTCAACATTTGCTGTGGGCACAAATCTCGCTGACCTGGTGTGTTCAGTGGTAGACTAGAAATAACAATACGTACTGTTGGGAATGTGGAAGTTAATGAGGTTAAACCTGAAGGCTAAAAGTTGGGCACCTACATCTCTATTTAGCTGCCTAAATACATGGCCTTACATTTCAGATGTTTTATGTTTCTGGATGTAATCTCACTTTTAAGGTGTCTCTAGCTCTTAAGGTAGAAAAATGTTTCCTTGAAATTTCATGGGGCTTCAGTTTCTTTCTGAATTTGGGCATACGTGTGGATGAATGCTGAAAGGAAAAGGGAATTGTGACATTCTGCTCAGACTTTCAAGGTACAGATGTTTGAAAGTCAAAAAACAGCTTCTTGGAGGATATAAGTAAGTATAATAGCAGATTTTTTTCTCTGGGGAAAAAAAGAATAATTTCCTTGACCATGTAGGTTTATGATCTATGTAGGCAGGAAATGCAATTGAGAGATTGCAGTGTGAATATACTCACTGTTACAGTAAAATCAAGCCCTAGAGCAGAATTCTTTGAAGCAGTGTGTTTTGGGTTAGGTAGTGCATGTGATTTTCTGTAAATAATGTGCTCATTACTTCATTGATGATAGACTGAAGTGATGCTAGTTATCAGTGGCACATCACCCATAATCACAAGCTCAGTTTCTTCCCAGGTAACTGAGGCAGGTAACTGAGAAATGCAGGTTTTCTTTCCTATGAAATGGTCTTTCTTCATGTGTTACTTGCATTCAGAGCACCTCATACCACATCTGTTTGATCAGTGCTTCACTTTGCCATCCCAATGTACTTCTGGGATCCAATCCTTTTCTCATTTGTGTATCTTTGGATACCTACAGATGTAAACTGTGTATAAATGATTAACCAGTAAGATCTTCTGACTCCAGTGAGTGGCATTTCTGAGGATTTTCTTTTTAGCCTCAAGACTTTGGGCCTCAGTACTTTGGTAAGCAGTTGGGAAGAAAGATACTATTGTGATTAAAAGATGTGATTAAACAGTTAATTTTACAGTCTTTTAAGTCAAGGCTACTCTTGTTCTTCTGAGTTAATACAGAAGTGGTTTTTAGCAAAACTGTGCTAATTCGTATATTCAAAGAATGAACAAATACCCACACTGTTTGTCTTTGACTTGCAATATGAAGTATGCTTGGCAATATTAGTGTGCAGCCCTCTGTTGCTGATAAGCACCATTAACTGATACAGTGAAACAAAACAGGTGCCCTTAAGTACCGTAAACTTTACCACTGTTTGCAGTAATGCTGAAATGAAGTTTATGAAGATTTGTGTTGTTGGTCAAAACCAAATTAACAGAGGCTTTACAGATCAATTTCATGTTGTTTTGGTTTTCAGGTCCAAAGCACAGTATAAGCTTTGAAGCATTTGTGATGGTTACTCTCCGTTCTTCCACAGAAAGGACAAACAAGGCTTTGAACATCAAACTTGAATGGAAGACATTAAAATAATATTTGCATTAGGAACTTGAGTATATGATCTTATCTTGTGTGTGTGCTTTGGTAATTCCAAATGCTTCTGACACCCACAGGGGAATTTGGCATCCTTGATAATGAGACCTATAGGTGGATGGTTATGGGTGTGCAGATATGCTGAAGGTTCTGATCCAGTATTTGATCATATAGAGACAGAGTGGCATGCTGGTGGCAGGCTATGCTGATGTCAAAGTCTCTGTGGGTGGCACAACCTGCAACTGCGTGGTCAGTTACAGGAGCAGAGTGCAAAGCTTGCCAGCAGATTTTTACACTGATGATGAAATTGGAAGTTTGAAGTTGGGCAAGACCATACTAGGATTGCTTGGCTAATGTGCTCTGCTGGCAAAGTACTATGAATGTGGATGTAGTTCGTACTCTGTAAACTCCTGTCTTTCCAGCATAACTTACCACATACACATTGAGCGCTGTCCATCAAAGTAGCTATGCCAGCAAAAGCAGGTTTGTCTATATAACTGCATTGCTAGAGGTTTTGGCAGGATAAACTGCAGGTCAGGAATACCTTTTAAATGTTTTTGATGGATATAATTCTGCTGATAGATAGCTCTATAGGTTTGGTCTTACACATTCTTCGTCTCTATTAGTGTTCTGAAAAGCAGTGGAATTCACGTTTTTCAACAAAATATTGACTTTTTTTTTGTTTTGTGGAGGATGGGTGAGGTTTATATTTACATTTTGTTTATATTTTATCCCAGGCACCGAAACATACGTATCTTCAATTTACTAAAGCATCAGAGACTTAGACTTGTTACATGTTTGAATTCAATTGTCAATATGTTTGAAAGTTACCTTGGAAAATGAGCCCAGTATATAATCTGAAATAAGCCTAAACCTCTTCTCTGGCTTTGTTGGTATTGGTTTCAGCAAACAATAGAGAGACTTCAATTCTGAAAATAAAAGAATGTTACTGAACTACATTTCATAAAACTCTTTTTTACTGTTGTTGTGGTTTAAGCCATAAATCAGCCACGCAGTTTGTTCACTCATTTCCCCCTTTTTCTTCCCTCTGCTCCTGGAGGGACGGGAAGGAGAATCGAAAGAATGCAACTCCCACAGGTTGAGAT
>JAOEHY010025831.1:0-16972 GCA_025447955.1 Psilopsiagon aurifrons
ACCCATTCCAGTGCCTCACCACCCTTACAGTAAAGAATTTCTTCCTTATACCCAATCTAAACTTCCCCTGTTTAAGTCTGAACCCATTACCCCTTGTCCTATCACTATCCTGTCCTTAATGCAGAGTCCCTCTCCAGCATCCCTATAGCCCCTTTCAGATACTGGGAGGCTGCTATGAGGTCTCCATGCAGTCTTCTCTTCTCCAGGCACACAAATATTAGAGAATGCACATACACACATACCAATTTACTGACAAAAGCATTTTATGGGCTTTTAAAAGTTGGAAAACAAATTGAAAACATGAAGACATGTAAGGCCATGAGTTACCCTTTTTTCCTTTAAGGGTTCTGTTTGTTTACATTTTTCGATTTCTTGAGGCCTCTGTATACTTTCATAAATGCATTTAGGAAAATGAATTCCTTTTGTACAACACTATGTTGTAACTAACTGCCCTCCTGGGTAGTTTGAAATAGGCAAGCAATTTGGGGAAGAAACTGCATAAATGCACAGTAGAATTCCAAGATAAAAAAAGCAGTATCAGACAGTGAATTATCACATCTGCATTTTCAATACATGCATCTCTATTTCTCTCACTTTGTCCTCCTCGAGTTCTTTATTTCCCTATGCATACTTCAAAATGTTTTATTATTGCTGTATCAATCATTTTGGAGTAGGGTTTTTTTTTCCATTAGAGCAAACTGAACAATGTCTTTTGTTACAAAGCAAACAATGTAAGATTAGTTTCTAAAAATTACTTTTGCAAGGCATTTAAAGTTAATGGTGAAGTCCATGTGAACTGTCCAACAAAGCTCACTTCTGACCCAATCCCTGATGTTTGCACCCTGTTCACTTACCCAAGCAGGAGCTGGTAGGATTCCACCTGAAGATGTCATCCAGCTACAGCCCTGTTGGTGGGATAAACACCACCAACTGAGAGCACATGGACATGCACCAGTATTCATTGCCCAGATCTCTTTGTTTTGCCTCACACCTACCCTCACTCACTGCAAGCATGCAGTCTGGAGCAGGAACCCAAGCAAAATCTCCATAAACTAGTTCTCTACAAACTAGTTCAACAGTCAGGAGCAGAATAATGTATGAATGCTAAGCTCCCAATAGCCTCGTTTACCACAGTTTCAAGTTATCTTAGAGATGAACAGTGTACATACTGCTTCAAGCCACCTCCACCTGCTTCCATGGAAGCATGGAAGATTTACATGAGTTCCAAGAACATAAGGAAAAAGAAGTTCATTGGACTTGACTTAACCACCAAGTTCTTTAAGGGTGAATACATATATAATGAAAGGACAAATATAGCTGGCTTATAGATTTATAGCAACATATGTGCTTGACACGTCAAATATACAGCTTATTGGTACATGCTAACACATTCTGGGACTAGTTTCAGCAGACATGCATACAACACAGTTATAAATTACTGCACTGTTAAACACTGTGAAGCTGAAGTTATCCAGTACCGCTCATAAAGTGTAAGTACTGTAAGAACTGACAGTACTGTAAGACCTGCACTTTGCTCTTCACAAAGACTCTTTGGAATTCAGTTTATAAATACAGTTCTATAAAACAGGCCAAGTATCTGAGTTTGCAGGAGACCTGAGCAGTTTGTGCAGGAAGCTATACCAAAGCTAAGCTAAGTATAAAAGAAAAAAGTTCTCCAAGTAGTAATTCTGTATGGATGTTTCTTAATTCAGCCTCCTGAATCCCAGCTACAGCACGTTCTGCTAGAATTGCAAATACAGGCTGGGGTGAACAAACATGCTTTGGTAAACAAGTGCTCTGGCACACAGTGTTATGTAGGTGGGGTCTACCCAGAACACTGAGAGTTCTTCCTCAAATTGTAGAGATGAGCAAGAGCACAAGCACCATATTTGCATTTTCAAGCTATATACTGGTATTCTATGTAAATTAAACTAAACGATGGTGTTAGTTTGGTGTGAGTGTGTGTGTCCCCTCACAAAGGGCTCACAGCCTTCTTCTGAAATATCAGCATTTTAAAGGCTGCCTAAAATCTACAGAATAGTGCTTATCTTAATATTTCTTACAAACTGTTTATGTCAAAAGACACATGCATCCCACCAGAGCACTGTTACACACCAACTCGGAGAAGAAAATCATAGAATCATAGACTAGTTAGGGTTGGAAAGGACCTTAAGATCATCTAGTTCCAACCCCCTGCCATGGGCAGGGACACCTCACACTAAACCATGCCGCAGGTAGCAACAATTGAAAAAACACTCTACCAAAGCAAGAAGCTGTATCTCATGATCAAAAAATGACAGAGATTTAAGCAAAACGCTGTAAGAGTCTATTATTTGCTGTCCTTACTTTGTTTACTTATCTAGCTGTTTCCTCATGTTTGCCAGATGCGCAACATACTACTGTTCCACAGAGAAGACGTATTTCCATCTACCAGCCACAGAGCCTGTTTTCTTTTTGTTCTCCAAGCACAAATACTTTCATTTTCAGTCCTAGGAGCTGTGGGTCAGTGCTCTAAGTGTTTATGTGGGTTTGAACTATTAAGTGGGTTTCAGCAATAGATTTATAAAGAGATACATCAGCAATACATATTTTTTTTATTATATGGCAATCTAGCAGAAGCCAGTTAGTAAGATATTGTAAACTTGAATAAGAAGCATAAACAACAATTAAATAAATCCATCTAATCTCTATATTAACTCAAGACCAGTGTTCCATTATGCAGTCTTCAGAAGAAACATGGCAGTACTTAATCTTTCAGGTCAGCAGTTTTTTGATGTTAGCTATTACACTCTTGGGGGTTAAGGGCCAGAGGGAACAAGGAAAGATATTGTATGTTACAGCATGGAACATGAATACTAAGTAAGAGAAATTATCACAAAATTGTATCTATTGACATTTAGCTTTGATGTACATACTGCCATTTAAAGGGACAATAAGAACCAAATTATTTAAAAGACATAGTATTTTATCGCTGTCTTTGTTCAAATTAGTCAAATGTTTCATATGAACATCCAAGCTACTCTGTTTCCTTCTCTAAGGCATAAGAACAAGAATAAATCTTACTCCAACTACAGTTTTCTCCAACAATGCCGTACAAATTGAAGCAATTTTTGTAGATGACAGCACAATCTGAAGCTTGCATCAGAACACAAAAGACCAAAACGCCAAAGTTTTCTCATCACATGGCAATCTTTGTGTCAACTCGATTCATTAAATGATTTTATAAATCTTTGTATTAAGTAAAGAAAAAGCTTTGCTGTAGAAAGGTGATAAAGAATTTTGTAAAGCCATGAGAACTCAAGATGTTGTATACCTCATGAACTGAAGCACTCAATAAATATGCTGTTACTGCATTTACTGCATTGTAGTAAAATATGGGATCTGTGCAGGATCTGTACAATGATCAGGGAATTACTAATAATCAACCTCTGTTTGGATGCAATTCCAGCAGCGGTGAGGATACCCAGACTGGAATATGCACCACACTAATGGATGCTAATAGGAGCGGTGTTGGCAGAGGGTGCCAGTATCTTCCACCCTTGGAATAACTGATGAAAATTTTAATTCATTCTGAAGCAGAGACAGTGCAAGAGCTCAAAAACCCCTCTGTGCCGCATGGGCTCTGTTTCTCCTCAGGTTTGGGATGAATCACTCACAGGTTTCTACACCAAATTGCTTCCGATTCAAATGTGCTGTTCATTTATATAACAGGGGCTGCAGTAACAGCCCTTCAAAATACCCACTTCAGAAATAATGCTTCATTGTTCACCTTTATGTAACTGTGGTTCTCCCAGGCCTACGCTGCTCTTTTTTTCCTTTGTTTGCCACCCATTTATGCCTACGTGCATGCAGCCATTAGCACGACTGGGAAGCACAGGGAACGCCTGCGCTGCTGGAGCAGTCACCTCCCCTGGGAGCCTGGGATGGCAGGCAGATCATAGAATCATAGAACACTTTGGGTTGGAAGGGACCTTCAAGCTCATCTAGTCCAACCCCCCTGCAATTCACAGAGCCATCTTCAACTAGATAAGGTTGCCCAGAACCACGTCCAGCCTGGCCTTGAATATCTCCAGGGATGGCGCATCCACCACCTCCCTGGGCAACCTGTGCCAGTGTTTTACCACTCTCATTGTAGAGAATTTTTTCCTCACGTCCATCCTGAATCTCCCCTCTTTCAGTTTAAAACTATTGCCTCTCATCCTATCACAACAGACCCTGCTGAAAAGTCTCTCCTTATCTTTATTACAGTCCCCTTTAGGCACTGGAAGCTCTAAGATCTTCCCAGAGCCTTCTCTTCTCCAGGCTGAACAACCCAAACTCTCTCAGCCTTTCCTCATAAGAGAGGTGCTCCATCACTCTTGACTATTTTTGTGGTCCTTCTCTGGACCCCCTCCAACATATGTCCAGCCAAGCAACCCTCACCATGTACCTCCATTAAAATAAAGTTGTGATAATTATGGGTTTTTTCATCCTTCACCCATCTGCCTCCACTGACTGATTCAGAAGCATCTATCAAGTCTGAAAATACACTGAATGCTGATCTGCACAGAGCAACAGCAGAACCCCCACGATACATGCAAATGCTTGGAAGACCACTCGCCAAGCCCAGCAAGATGAGAGCTGCCAAGGAGTATCTGGGTGCATGTGTCAATATGCTCAGTGAATTAGTTTGCTAGAGCAACTCTCTGATTAGGTACAGGATAGGTAGGGCTGCAAATAGATTATTAGAATCATAGGAAATCTTACTGGCATGGAGATGTTAGTGCAAATGGGAGAAAAGGAGACAGAAGCCTTAGAAAGCATTTTGTGATTAGGACAAACTGGCAAAGCCTTGCTTAATTATTATATTAAACCCTAAATAGCATTTTATTTTGGGCACCTCCTCCATCAGCACAGACAGAAGCTTGGAGGCAATTAAACACACTGGTAAGAGTAGTAACAGACAGTAGGCAACAAGGAAAAAATATCTTCCTATTTTTTTATTGCATTATCATTCTTATTTACCTTCACTGGGGGGATAATGTGTGTCTACCATGTTACATCCTGTCTCCCCACTTCCCCGTTCTCTGTAACCCGGCCTCATGGGAGGAACCTACAGGGTTTCAGCCATCAAGAGGTGCAGCTCTTTGCTCACAAGCTCTCTTCCTGCTCTCCCCACACTCAAATGCCACTGTCACCCTCTCTGTTCTGGATCCTTTTCATGCTATAGCTGTGACCTGTCAATGCCTCACCAGATGGGAATAAACCCCAGTGCAGTGTTCAGTGGAAAAGATGTTATCTTGATTAATTTTGTGCAAGACAACTACTGTAATGTGGACTTGATGCACCTGGTGGCTGCTAATGACCAAGATAACGATGTAAATATAAATATATAGAGAGATAAGCATTATTGCACACACCCCTCTTACTGTGCTCAATAGACTACAGAGTAATCCTTTAAACTTTTAAAATCCTTTTATCCCTAGCTCTTAAAGACCCTGGTCAGGAACAACATTCACCGCTGTTAACAACTGGCAGAAATAAATCCATGGTTGGAAGAGTCTGGATTCAGCATCTGACCTTTGTACAAGTCTTGGTAACTTGTGGAATAAAATCCAGACCTACACAGATAGGCTCAGGTTGCAGACCAGACATGGAGCCACTGTCAGACTAGACGATCTTTAAGGTCCCTTCCAACCCAAACTATTCTGCAGCTCTGTAAATCTGAAGGCCTTTGTTTTCCAAATTGATGTTTCCCACTATGGCATGTGCAACATGACAGACAACGTGCCGTAGGCAGTCAGCAGAGCCCGGAGCATTGCAAGAACAAGCCATTTCACTAACAGGGATAATCAGTTTAAATGACAAAGGCACTAAAAAACATCTAGCAGCACCAGGGTTGTTTGGTTGGTATCTCAGATCTACGTATCCAACAGCTAGCAATTTGGAAATACACCAGAAAAGCCTGAAATGGGAATCTAACAACACGCGGTATCTTAATAGCTACATGGTATCAAGAACAAAGGCCCACGAATTGATATGAAGCTCTGTTGTTGTTTAGACTCTCACTTATTTCAAAATTAGCAAAATGTTAATTAAATTGAAAATTATAAATAATTTAATAAAAATAATTTTATTTTGAAATTAGCAAATTAATTTTAGCAAATTAATTCAAGTAACAGAAGGCAGCAGATCCTTTAGATTTGTTTCTAGACAAATGGAAAGCGACCAGTTCAAAAGACAAGTTGATTAAACCTCATGAAATGGGAGGAGAGGGAATTCATAAATGTAACTAAGACAAATACGGATGCACTCAGGTAGAAAGGAAACCTCACAAGAGACACTACTGAGAGATAGGAAAGCAGGAGGAGTTTCTCCAGGAAACAACACAGCAGGATAATCTGTGCTTGTGCCTTGTAAAAACAAACAGCAGAAGTTGTAGCATGAGATTGATTTGTCAGGACAGACACAGAATGTGAGAACATGGTCAAACTGCTGGCAGTAAGTATAAAACCTGCATAAATGCATAGGTATGACAATCAGCATGGTTAGATAGAATTATAATGCAAATTAAAAAAAATTACTAGCAGCAACAACAAAAAAAATCCTTGTTATCAATAAGTTTATAGCTTAAGAGCAAGGAAAACCTTGCTGTCCTAGTCAATAGAGAGAAACTGATGAGAGATGACATCCAGAAGGCTATCATGTTTGGGACATCAGTCTTCACTAAGAGTGTCAGATTAAAGCAGCGAGTAGCATAAATAATAGCCATGACAGGTAAGAATTCAGGGGGAAGAGAGGGAGAGCAGGAGAACGCGAATGAAAGTGTGTGCACATGTGCATGACGGAAAAAACCCAAGCAAGTAAACAAAACGAAGTGACTCAATGAGTCAGTTTAACTTCAGACTCCGGGGGAAAACAATCTGAACAAAGTAATTAGCACCTGGAACATAACCTAACTAGCAGCCAAAAGAGATTTGTTAAATCTCATCACTAACTTCCTTTGACAAGCCTTTCAGATAGGTAGAAGTCACAGATGTCACATCTTTCCTTTAGTAAGCCTTTGAAACCGCCTTGAGATATTTTAACAATCAGACTACAGATGCAGGAAGGATAAATATTAGTTCAAGATGTGAGAAATAAAGGTTAAATATATCATTGCCAGGACAGAGTAGTGATCTGGAAGGATGGAGTGCAATGTAGCAGGTTACATACAAGATACTGCCCGCAGACAAGAAACATCGAATATAGAAGTACAGGGTGGAAACAAGAAAGCAGCAGACAAGAAAGCAGCAGCCTACAGCGGGTTGCAAGAGACATATATCATGTTGTTTTAAGAAAGAAAACACTGCTATGAGATATAACATTTAAAAAAAAAGTGATGGTGTGCAAAGCTAGAGTATAATCCGTTTAACAAAAATTTCTTCTACTTTACTCTTTTCTTTACTCCGTCTTGAATGAACACCTGGGAAAGATGCGGTCCCACTAGACAGTACTTGGGAACAGTAATAAGAATGCAAAGTAGTATAGAAGATGTGACTTATGGGGAAGTGGGATGGACAACCTAGCTGTAGTACGGGGGTAACTCTTGAAAGGTAGCTGTTACACTGGGAGACGAGTACAAAAAGAAGGGAATTGCCTCTTTAGTCAGCTATGGATAGACTAATCCTAATGAGCTTAAAACAAACACAGAAAGGAAAGCAGGTGATGTTGAGGATGCAGTATCCATACTACTGCACATGTTGGTGCAGCTTGATTTGTATGTTTTGCATCAAACACCTCTAACCTGGTCCTGTGCACTGGACACCCATTCCTGGTCAGTAGGTGTTAAAAGCACTCCTGCAGAATGTCTTCCACTCTGACTTAATCTTAAAGGAATCCAGCTCATGCTCCCCAATATCACCAGGCAAAGTGAATTCAAATGTGGTGAGAGATGTCCTTCAAAAGCAGGCTCCTCAACTGAACTATTCAGTCACACAGACTCACCTTAAGCCAAACCTGAGTAACCCAGGGACTGACGGTGGCATCCATACAGCAGACAGCAAACAGGATGGGTCACAGCTACAGCAGACCAGAACACTGTTTGTCTCAACTCTTAAGACAGATTTAAATACTTTGCAGCAGTGAGCATGACTGGAGTGACTGTATTAAGTGTCTAGATACCAGGCACGGACTCTTTTGAGACAGCATATTGACCACTTTTACTGACATGTGGTGTGACATATGGATGTCATTGGTAGGTTTGTGAATAAACTGAAAAAAAAATTACAATGTTTTCATTTAACAACTGCATTTGCTTTAAAATAAATTGACAGTAATCTGTCTTTTCTTCCTTTTCTTTAAATGAGGACCTGTCTAGGGACTTCCTGACTCATAAATCAAAATAGCGGAACCAAAACAAAGGGCCAAGCACCCAAGCCATCAATCTTTCCCAACTGCTGAGTCATGAAGCAATAGCCAAGAGAAAAAACCCATCCCAGTTTCTCACTGCCCATTCCTAATTTCTTAACAACATATTTTAATTTCATGATGCCGCTTTCTTTTCCTAAAGAAAAGAAGGGTTAAATTATGCACATCTGTGTTTGCATGCCTGTTTAGATTCTGAGCTGCAAGGTCATCACGTGTTCCTTATGAGGCACTGTTCTGTAGCTTCGTAAGTATTTGGTGCCTTTGGATTCCTTGGCGAGGACTGTTTTGCTTCTAACTCTGCACACACCATGCAACCAGCATGGTTCCCTGAATAGTTATCTGGGTTCCGACTGGGTGGTTGACGGTAAAATTTCTTTCAGGTCACTTCAAGTAATGCTCCTATGTAAAACAGCAAGCTGATTTTTGCACATATTGACAAGTTTACAGTTTCATTTCTGTCAGTGCTGTGAGATTCCTCTTTCCAGCTCTATTTTACTTCTTTATAAACGAACACACACGAAACATGAGAAAAAGAAACCCATAAACAATCTCAACTAATACCAACAAATACAATCAAAATGTTTGCACAGAAATTCTGGATACCTCTTAATACATGAGAGAAGCTACAGGGTTCTGGTTCTGTTCCCAGCTAATTAATCAATGGGAGAACAGCTAAGGGCATCAAACATGAGAATATTTTAACTGAGGATCCTAGCCAGCTTGTGTTACAGAGCTGTGCTGTCAAGACAGGCTTTATTTACACATTCTGGTGAAGTACTCCACAAGTCTAACATTTTATGGCAGTTTATAAATTTCTAATAGCCTCTGCCAATTCACGTAAAGTGTGCTTAAAAACCCAGATGTTATGACCAAAAGCAAATGAATCACGAATTTGAAGTTTGTCTGAATTCGTGAGGTCAAGTCAAGCTTCTAGGCTAAATTTACGTTGCCTTGGATGTGTCAATTAACATCTAAACAGCAGAACTTACTTTCAATCGGCTTGGATGGTAGATGAACTCTTTCATTGTCAATCTGCCTTCTGATATTAATTGGGTAGAAAACTACTGTAAATATTTTCTTCTTTCTCACCCTTTCTTCCCAAGGCTTTTTATAAACAAGTGAGGTATTGTTTAGCTGCTATGCGCTATACCCCACACACCCCAAACCAAACCAGAGAAGTATGTGTTCAGATTGCTTACAGAGCACTCAGGGTTTTATACATCTTTTGATCACACGCTGCGGAACAACTTGAATACCTCCACACAAACTGATCAGGGCAACTTACAGCATCTTTTTGGCTTTGCTTGTCATAGTCTGTATAAGGAGAGAAAAGTAGGATCGGAAACTTTGGCAAATGAACCTAAACAGCTTTGCTCAGCGGTCACTGAGCCTCTGGTCAACAGTTCTGTGCTGTTCAAAGCGCAAGTACAAGTGCATCACTGTTCTCTCTTTTAAATGTAGAATAATTCTAGGATTCATGGCAATTCCAGCTTGAACTTAGCTCTGAAGAAACCCTTTGTTTTCATATAAATCAGTGCCTGGTTTTAGATAATTCTATAAAGAATCCTATTCATCCACCACATAACGTATTTGTTAACATGAAAAGAGACCGAAGAGCCAGCCAACCTCCAAAAAATTCTGAAGAAAAGTGAAGTTAAACCAATCTATCCAGCATATGCCATCAGAGTTACATATAATGTGTGTAGACACATACGCAAGATGTAAAACCTCATTTGACACAGCACAGTTTGTCCTTGATACAAACACTTCACACTAAGGCAGTTGACAATTTTGGAGTAGAGTGGCCATACTCTGCTATTCTTTTACCAAGGGCTCATCTGGGAGGGTGAAATTCAGATGTTTTAGTATTAAAATGCTGCTTGACTATTTCCATGCTAGTCTGAAAATCCAGAACCCCTTGTAAGACCAACTGATCGACCCAAATTGGATATTTACACGATATTTACTGTGAGTACTAGATTACATGAACACCATTAGATTCATTACTTAAATGAAACAGCAAGACCTCGTATTTGGGGGGGGAGGGGGGGGGAAGAGGAAGCAAATTGGATTCTAGACTGTCAGCACCTACTCTGTCTCTAGATAACCCCCTTCTGTCTCACTTCTTACCACTCATAAAACATCTGTATACTTTTTAATGCTGTGTGCTCTTTTCACTTACCTTTTATGAAAACACAGCCTTTTTATATTATTCATTTTCTGTAATATAGTCAAGATGCACCATGACTACTGCAGCAAGGAAGCAGAAGTTCTTTGATGCACTTGTCTTCAGGCATTTGACAGTCTGGGTACTTTTGCCAGGTAGCTTTTATTTCTGACTGTTCTAAACTTTGTTTTGTGGTTTTTGGTAGCATTCCAAACTCGTAAACTTAATGCCTCTTGCTTTTGCAAGGTATGGTTAAATCCCATCCAAAGGCAGCACAAAAAGTTATTTTTTTCTTTAATTACCTCCTATTCCTCTTCCATGCTCTTCCCAACATTAAAACAAAACACATACCAGAAACTGGAAATTCCACAGCATTTAAGTAAAACTATTCATTTTCTGCATTCTCAGTCCTTACGTATTTACTAAACTTAGGATGAAATGTATTTTAGGGCTTGCTAGTGATCCCAGTCCATAAACACCCAACACTAAGATGCCAAGAAGTCTAAACCTAAACTATCATAATCTAAATACACAGTCGTTCTGTCATAGTCCTGCAGACTGAATACATTCCCAGGAAATACAGAGGTCCAACATTCCTGCACTGAGCAGGAACTAAAGAGGGCACAGCAGAGGCCAGGGAACAGACCGCCAAGGGCTGCAGCACATGCTCTAGCAGATGGGTTGGAGGCAACTGGACTCACTTAGCCTCGAGAAGACAGCAGCAACCTCCCAGTGCCTTTGAGACACTGCGCAAGAAAATACTACAGGATAACTGACCTCCAGGGGGGCTGCAGAGCCTCAGCCTCCGGAGGTGTTTGAAACCCAGCTAGGCAAAGCCCTGAGTAAACCCTGTCTGAACTCAGGGTTAACCCCGTTTCAAGCAGGAGGTTGCACTTGACACCTCTCAAGGTTCCTTCTAACCAGAATAACCGCATGATTTAAGATGTTTAGCCCTAAGCGGAACTTATATATCTTACCCTAGCTGAATCCAGAAATGTCACTGTAATGCAATGTTATATGCAACATCACAGGACAATAATCAGCACAAGTCTTCTGAATACTTACAATTTCTCATTAAAATATCAATTTGAGCAAAGATTAATGATGCAAAGCCTGAAATAGCTATCAAGATAGTTTCCGAAAAATAAGAACTGTTTCCAACCAGTGCCTTATTTTAACAGCAAAGTTACAAGATCTCAAGAATTGGCACACATTTTGCATATATTTAGGTATCAGATTTAGCATCCTGTATTATACTGACAAATAGAAATGGTTGGGAGTGATTTCAGTTCCAGAGATGTTCAATAAGGACTCAAATATGAAGTATAACTCCATGAGACACTGCAAAACTATTCTGCTGCACCTGTCACATTAGCAACATTGAGCGCAGAATGAGAGGAAAAGCCTTCCTTGGTCTGATGTCTGTTCCAAAGTATTTTGCAGTTAACAGTACAATGAAAACTTCTTAAATAGTTCTTTTCCCTCAGTTATTTCACAGCAGTGAATAAGAGATGAAGTACCATTGAAGGAAAACTGACTGCAGCAACTGAAAGAGGCGGCAGCAGGAAAGCGGCATGCTGGTGCCTCATAAGCAGATGGAAACATGTCAGTCTTGCTTTTCAGCAGGGGCAAAGGAGCAGAACTTGGTGCCCCTTTGGTTTACTCCAAGAGAAACATAACGGTTTGTAAAGTTACACAACTTCTGCAGTGGCAGTGTTTTGCAATTGTACTTGGCAAGGCACGCATCACGAGCAGCTTGCCAGTCACCCCTAGAGTTTAAGCAAGACTGCCAAAAAATAAGATGTGATATCTCTTTGAATAAAGGAGTTTTGAAATAAATTTAGACTCCAATGTTGCCTGTCCACATTCCACCCTCCAACCAGGTGCTTTCCTGCCCTACAACAAAGAAACACTGCAGTTGCAAAGCATCTCAAATATGAGAGAATAAGGAAGTTCCTTCTAGTCAGATGATGCCTGCAGGATGTCTGAGAGACCAAGTGCAAAGATCATGTGAAGATACAACCTTACTTCTTCCTTTGCTAAAGGCTAGGGAAGCAGACTCTCAACACAGATGTGGGTGAGGGAATGGAGTTACAGGCCAGGTCACTAACATCCAGATGTGGGGTATGGATCGGTTACACCACCACCTAAAACCTCCATGACACAAAACTGCCAGGCTGGCACCTGCTGCCACACAGATACGCCATCAGAGATGCTAAGGATGGAGATTCTTGCACTGGAAATGGGGCTTTCTGGTAGGAAACACTGGATATTCTGCCCCACTTCACAGGTTGAACTCCTAAGCCAGGACTACCAACAGCAGTCACCACCTACTCCAGATTTCAGAGCCCATTCTTCTCCTGCACCCAGTTTTCTCCTAGAGCAGCTAGCCAAATGTTGCTCCTCTCTTGAAACATGGAAATCCTCACCTTTGGTAACAGTCTCAGCAGCAGCACCAAGCACTAGATCCCAGCCCTCCTCCCAGAGGAACACACAAACCGATGCAATAGTCAGGTTCTGGTGCTCCCTCATGTCAGCTTCAGGCAATCTGCTGCATCCTCCCTGAGATGGCCCAGGGTAAACAAGGGGAAAAGCATGTCCTCCCAGTCACTGCCTTCAGCCTATGCAACAGCTGAGGAGGTGGGGGCAGATTTGGGCTTTAACCACTTGGGCACAAGGAGCAGCAGTCCAGGCTTCAACTACTAGAACATAGTCTACTCTATAGACAAGCCCTCCCCCCGGCTCCCCAGGAAAGTAAGCAGTGGCTCCTCTCCTGGCAGTGTTTCAAAATCAAATCCTATACAGCTGCATTTGGAGACACAGCCGTGTGTGTTTACAGCATGCTTGCCAGGTGCCCTAGTTTCTCCACCTCCTAAGAGCTTTGATCCTCGACTGCAGCAGCTCTAGATAAGGCGCTTAAGAACTTTCTGCTTAAAAAGGGAGATCCACTGTGTTTAAGACACTTCCAGAGCCAGGCAGAGACTGTGTGAGGTGGTTTGGAAGACCTGGGGGGAGGGAATAAATTCTGCTTGAGAGTCAGGAATGAAAGCAAGAACCTGATTAACACAGAATGTTCTCGCAGTATGCTGAAGGCCTTCAGTTCCACTTTGGAAAGTGTGTTTGGAAACTGCTTTGCAGTTATTTTAGCATATGGATACTACTCAAACTGGAACAAAATAAATCCTTCAATATAAACACTCTAAGTGCTAACTTGAAGTAAAAACAACATATTGCTTTACTACAGCTCAGTTTATATAAATACATAGATTACTCTCACTAGTTTCTACTCCCTCAGTCTACAGTAAAAAATAATTCACAGCAATGTAAGTCTTCGATGACTTAGGAATGAGGAGAAATGAAGACACAAAACCAATCAATAGTGACTTTCCGTTTGGAAAGTACCCACTCCTTAAAAATAACATATTTCCAAGTGACAAATTGGACAGCCAAAACCAGATATTCATTTACAAGTACAGATATGTACAGGCTGATCCCAATTTACACACAGAAATGCAGGGCATTTTTGTATAAAATGTCCTGCAGCCGTGGGACAAAACTGCCCTAAGTACTTGCATGCAAATCATAAAACTGAAACCATCTGGAAAATTATGTGGGATATAGGCAGGATAACCCAGGAGAGAGCTCATGTGTGGATGTGGCTGAAGGATCACAGCTTATTAGGAGCTTATCTTGTATGGATGGGATGGAAAATAGGATTTGACATACCCTCTTACAACCCTCTTACACAGTGATGATTAACATGAACCTGCAATTAGTACGCATAGCATTATAAAATGACAGATTATTTCCATCATAAATCCTAGATCCCAGAGGAGAGACGAGTTGCTTTGCATCTGTTTTTATTTGCTAATACCTGTGTATTTTATTCGATATACTTTATTTTTGTCACTCACCATACCCTACTGAAATATCTTGTTGCTGGGTCAAGTCAGCTTCAGAGCCTTGCAGCTACTCCAGCTAGCTAGGCTGAAACAATTCTGCACATTAAAACCCAGCAATCACTATTTTAAACACATGCCATTACAGTCAAATTATCCACCTACTTGTGGATTCACTTTAAACAAGTAAAAAAAATGAGCAGAGTATTAAAGTGCCCACATCTTAAAACCTGAACTACTTGCTCCTTGCAATACATTATTTTATAAGCAGAGTGGGCCAGGAACCACGCAGCTTATGTCCCCCATAGGTCCTCTGAAGACCTCTGCTCAATGAGTCTTGGACATGCAGCTTTGTCAGGCTTCTTAGAAAGATACCTGTCCTTAGAGGAAGAAAATGAAGGCAGCAATAGTAAAAAAGCAACAACTCCTATCAGTTTCTGATTATCAAATGAAGATCTGCTCGGACAACATAAGCCATGAATTCCAGGTCTCACAGTACTCAAGATGCAGCCTTGTGTATACAACAGCCTGCGTAATTCTCCCTCCCCTCAGGAAATGTTTAATCCTTTTAAGATAACAATATATACTGAATTTATTAGATTAGCATGAAAGAAATTAAATGCAAGGGATGTCAGCATCTGTTTTGAGCGTCCATTGTAAATGTCAATGCTATTTCAACACTCAGACATGTAACAAAGAAGCAGCAGCAGTTACTACAGAGAAACACGGAGATCACAAGCTGTTTTTTGCTGCCAACTCATGCATATTCCTCCTCTTCATACACTCCCAAAAATTAAGGGGAAGAGCCTGGCACTATTCAGACAAAAAAAAACAACCAAACAAAACCAAACCTAGCTCTACAGGGGCATTTAAGTCTTAGTAAGGGGAAGCCAAGGGGCAATGACCAATGCTCATGAATGAACTGAGCCAAAGACATCCTGCAAATACAAAGTCAGGCAAGTGGGTGTTGTGAGTTACTCTGTCAAGCTCCGCTAGTTCTCCCCTAATGCAAACCCTCCAAGTCTGTGTCAGGAGTTTACCTTCACAGAATCATAGAATTGTAGAATGGTTTGTGTTGGAAAGGACCTTAAATCTCATCCAGTTCCAACCCCCAGCCACGGGCAGGGACACCTTCCACTAGACCAGGTTGCTCGAAGTTCCATCCAGCCTGGCCTTGAACACTGTCAGGGATGGGGCAGCCACGGCTTCTCCGGACAGCCTGTGCCAGTGCGTCACCACCCTCACAGTGAAGATTTTCTTCCTAATGTCTAACTCCCTGCAGAAGCTCTGTGCACAAAGCACCAATACTTTGCAACTCCTTCTGCATGGGAGGAGAAAATGTTATTTTAATTTTCTCCCTGCCTCCAACCTTCTCTTATATTGAAGATGTTTCAAGAGGTAAAGAGGCAGCTCCAGCTCTTGCCTCCCTGGCACAGAGACAACTACAGATAGACTGCAGACCTGAACTCTGGTAACTGCTTTTCCTCTGCGAGGTACAAAGCAAAGGGAACCAGAGTCTCCCCATCCTTCTGGGGCATGGGGAAGGGGCTCTCTGCACCAGGACTCCTTCAGCTACTATGAGCTCAATAGCATGCCATCTCTTACCTCTCAGCCACCTGCTTACAGCTGAGCATTACTGTCCATACGGAATTAAGCAGTGTTAACTGGAATTTGGTGGTGTCTGTAGCTGCAACCCAGAAATCAAACCCTCCCACACCCAGCCAGCCGTGCAAAACGAAGCGTAACATGTATAACCACACACACACAGAAAATGCAGAAAAACATTAGGGAGAGAGTACTAGCAAGAGCAAATAACACTGCTGGAGAAGGGAGGAATAGGAAAAAAAAGAGAATACGAAATACGAAATGTGGAATGACTTTGCAACTTCTTTGCTTAAAAAAATAAGAGTATCTAAGTCTATACCAGCTGAGGAGAAAAGCACAAGTTTCTCCGTGTTTGTTTATCCATCTGCGAGCACTTTGCCCCCAGTCCGTGACCGGATCCCTGCAACTGGAGCCGTTCTCCCACATGGATCAGTGTATTCTGCGTGAACATTCCCGGTCCCTGCCCGTCTGTCCGTCCCACCACGCAGAGGGTTAGGGAGGACCACGCTGACCGCACTCCACAGAAACAACTGGGGACACAAGGGAGCCAAACCAGACCGTGTCCCGCCGCCCGTCCCGCCTGGCCGCCGGGAGGGGGGAACCTCCGTGGCCCCGGACGCTCCCTTTACCGCCAGCAGTCTGCGAGCGGCAGCCGGCACCTGCTCCGCCGGACTCCGCGTACCTGCGCACGTCCCTTCCGCCGGCCGGGCCGGGCCGGGCCGGGCCGAGGGGTGGCTGTCCGTGTGTCCCGCCGCCCGTCCGCCCGTCGGGCCTCTTCCTCCTGCCTCCCCTGCCCCTCTTCTGCCGCGTTCGACGCGCTCCTCCCGCCGCAGCCCCGGTGCCGGCGGCTCCCGCGCTCCGACGCTCCCCCCACCCCACCCGCCGCGCAGGCGGGGCCGCTGCCGCTGCCGGT